>JAQGAP010001565.1:0-19160 GCA_034697805.1 Orchesella bifasciata
TAAAGCAAGCAATATAGCACAACTACACTGCTCTTGGGCACAATAAACATCCCATTACCACAAATCTGTATGCAAAAGCATGACATTGGATTGGTAATGCATAAAATCATAAAAAAACACGAAAAGATGCTTTCTCCACTTCCCAAAAGCGATGGATATTTAGGCTGATGCTGTATGTAAATGCACTTGACTTGAGACGTCATCACATCTCATCAAATCATCATGCTTTTCTCGAAAAGCACGCACACTCAAGCAAGTGTGCCGTGTCACGGAGAGGTCATTCACCTTTTCGGGGGCAAACGCAAGCAAAATCTGAAAATCTGCCATGGATACAGCTGGTTTTAGCAGACTTTTTCGAAAGTGAAAGCTGATTGGCTGAGGGAAATTTTGAGAAAATATGGCCTATATAAGGTCCGGCAACAGTTCGTCTCCGTTTTCAGTTCACTCGGCATTCACGGCGGTCACATTGATTTTATTTTTTACAAATTTTCTCAAGTTCTCTCTGATTTCCCAACTTGACTTTTTTTGACTGAAGTTTAGTGCTCGCTTCTAGAACTCCTCAACCTTCAAAAATGTCTTGCGGTCGTCCCAGCCCTTGTTGCCCACCATCTTGCTGCCCTC
Organism: Orchesella bifasciata; assembly: GCA_034697805.1. Classification (NCBI taxonomy): domain Eukaryota; kingdom Metazoa; phylum Arthropoda; class Collembola; order Entomobryomorpha; family Orchesellidae; genus Orchesella; species Orchesella bifasciata. The sequence goes on from JAQGAP010001565.1 coordinate 622, forward strand.
CACCGTGCTGGTAAAAATCTGGAATTTTTTGGTGTTTTTGTGCTGTGTTTTGTGTTGAGTTAAGTGAGCTGGAACTCTGACTTTAGCTAATTGTTTTTTGTTGTTTCCTATGTTTTCAGTCCACCAGCATGCTGTCCACCTATTGTGATCAAGACTAGGAACCAACAGCAGCAAGGTCAATGCTGCGTTTTCCAGCTTCCTCCAGTGAACATCGTGTGCGAAATTCCGCCACCACCAAAGAACAAGAACCCACCAAAGGTCTGCTGCATTCCATTGGTGATGTGTGAAGATGATGATGGTGGAAACGGAGGAGGTGGATGCTGTCCCAAGCCTCAGCCATGCTGCCCATCACCATGTGGACCACCATGTTGCATTCCAATTGACTTTGGATGCCCACAGCGTGGAGGTGCTGGGGGATGCGGGCAAAGGTAATAACCTGACCGCAACGTGTGAGTGAGGTGCGACTGCAAACCAATGTAAGAATAATTTATTCACATGAAACTGGTAACTAATTATGCTGTTTTTTATTGTTCTGTAGGAATCGACGGGAAAAGCGGTGGCCACAGTGCAACTTTCTAAAACCATGTATCGATGCTAGAATCTATAGGAATGGGGAACACTTGTGCATCTCATACGCTGGTCACATCCCTGGCGAGCAGTACATTCATGGCAGAAATCTTCCAACAACAACTACGTTCGCCAAAAGGTAACATTTGTTGAATTATAAATGAAAATGAGATAATATTCATCTGACATGAAAAACTAGTCCTTATGCTTGATTTCTTTTGTGTTTTTCAGGCGTCTCTGTCAATACACCCCATATGAATTCGTCGATCCAGATGGCTGCTGCAGCTTCTGTGTCTTCCCTTGAACATCAATGGGCTTCCTATGGGTTGTCACTTCCAAATTCCAACATCGACCGCCGCCGCTTCCATTCCAAAATTTTTGTCCTCGTCTTTTCCTCACTCACACTAAAAAGTATCCTTAACATCTTATACCGCTTTGCGGTTAATATAAAAAAATTCACATAGAGCACTTAATCCAAATCAGTAAATAAAATGACATGAAAGTTTATGAAATGCAATGATACGTGTACCGTGTTACAATTTAATAGTCTAATACTACTAGTTTACTTGAGATAATTTAGAAATATACCTAAGTATAGTCCTAAAAATATAACTTTAATTGCATGCATTCATCAAATACTACAAGTAATAGTCTATAACCAAGTCATAACTTCATAAATCTCGAAATAGGGTAATTGCACGACTGCATACTTGTTCCATATCGTTGTGTTGTGTCTTCCGTAATAGTTATCCAATTCAGTCATATCGCACCTCAGGACGGTAACGTAACAATCATTTCCTACTGATATTCCAAGAGCTTAAAAATTTCAGTTTGGCTCTTGCGCATTGACTTTCTAAATGCATAATATGGTTCAGTCAAAGACCGGTGCTCCGGTCAGGATCAGATAATTGGTTATCGGCAATGACGTCAAAAGCTTCAAGTGAACTACTTAAGCTTATACACCGCACATAGTCACAAGCAACTTTATAGCAGATACAGTCAAAATTCACATGCAATATAGTACACAGAAATTGAAAAACTTCAATGGAAAATGTTTTCACACCAAAAGTATGATAAACGGCAGCTAGTCGAAAATGGCTTTGTTGTAAAGAACAACAGAACAGAATCCATGTCACTACTTGTAAATATGATGCGCTCGTCAAAAGTTACACGTTTTGCGTCATAACACAATAATTATTTCGAAAATACTAACGAGTAAACAAAGCCAGAGAAAAATCCTTTTCGAATCCAACATTGACGGCATAATATGCATAACTGGTTCCGTTGCATGATTCATTTGTCTGACTCTGGTGATATCAATTAATTACCTACAACATAAAACATAACGTTGATGTAGATCACCCTCGCCGACATATAGTTTTCGATTGTGACATCATTCATTACATCCACCCCATACAACACTCAGTGCAATTTTGCAAATAATAGCAATAGTCGAGACGCAATGCTTTTCATGTACTAATGAAGTCCAACCAGAAATAGAAAAACTCCAAAACATGCCTTAAATAGCATGCCATTTGCTGTCGATCGTCATCGTCAATTAAATGCAGCTTTTGTTTCCACTCCATGGCTAGTCTACGTTTTTTATAAATGACCTTCCTTGTGTATAACTTTATAGTTACGTCATTGTGTTCGCTGAAATCCTCATGCATTTCAAAGGCCAAATCGCATTTCTCGATTTGTGAATAAGTACACAGGATTGAGGATAGTACATATACAACTGGAACATGCATTTTTGGTGTTTTAATCCAAGAGGAGTCATGAATTTCATAAGTTTTTCATTTAAGTCATGAATCGCGTCTAACATTCCTTAGTTGTAGATAAGTCTTCATGCATTTTGCTTCATTGAGTGATTAAAACACTTTTCTTGCTGACATTTCGAAATATTTACAAAGATTATCTGTAATCTGTAAAATGGGGCTTTTAAATAAACTACTTGTCATCAACGTAGTGTCTTCCCTCATTCCAACTGTAAGATTCACAATTAACATACAATTTTGCAAGTTGCACATACTGCAACATAGATTAACTCATCTTCAATTTTTATTTCATTATGACACGATACGCCTCTTGACTCTGAAAAACTTTCAGACTGCCTGTAAATGTACGCCTAACAATGACTTTGTCACAGCCACCGACCCTGAATCCAGTGGGATTGAAGCGATGGAGAAAGAACAAATTGTACCGGATGTCTTAGGTAAAGTTATAACCAAAGTGTTAGTTATGGGCATAGACTCATCAGAGACATTGTAGAGCTGCATTTGTGTGCCTACTATGCAGACTAAATAGTAAGGACATGTCCTATTTTTGATAGACGTGACTCCGAAAGATATCCTGGAAGTGAAGTTTGGAAATCTTGAAGTCCAGCTTGGAAATATACTTACTCCAACCCGGGTGAAAACTTCTCCTAATATTATCTGGAATGCTGATTCGAAAAAGCTTTACCTACTGTGTATGATTGACCCTGATACACCATCAAGGAAAGATCCCAAGTACCGTGGTATGTAGTACATTTGCTTATGAATTTGATATCAATAACGATAAATCAAGAGTTCTGCATTTTGTATACTTGTAGAATTCCACCACTGGCTTGTTGGAAACATTCCAGGTGCAGAAATAAAAAAGGGAGAAACTTTGACTGAGTTTATTGGGTCCGCTCCCCCAAAAGGTGTACAAGTTAAAGTGGCTTTTAAGTTAAGTTATCAACTAACTAACGAAAGATCAGCGAATGAACTAAAGTATTGTTAAATTCTTCATAGGAACTGGCTTACATCGCTATATCTTCCTGATTTACGAACAACCTGGCAAATTAACATTTGATGAAAAGCATCTAACAGATAAGGCTGGTTACGGACGAGGAAAATTCTCAATCCGGAAATTCGCCAAGAAGTATAAACTTGGACAGCCTATTGCCGGAAACTTCTATCAAGCTGAATGGGACGATTGGGTTCCAAAGTTGCATGAACAGTTGGGATTTTCTCAAACTTCTAAGCACAGCTAATGGTTTTTCATTAACAAAAAATGTATCGGGCAAAAACGATTTTTAACAGAGCCCGTTTTTAAAAACTAAATACTGTACTGAACTGACATGTTTAAATATTAAACCTTATAAGAACGAAATGTTTGCGTTATGTGTATTTTAAGAGTAGTAATATAAGGTGAAAAGTTAGTGCACAACCATTTTTCATGTTTGTAGTTTCTACTATACGAAAGTTATTATGTCTGTGATCAATCCATATTTGTGAATTTCATTGTTATGCAAGCCTATAATATAATAATTGAATCAGTCATGTGAAAGTTAGAACTTGAGTTCAATATTGCTTCATGCGTTGTTGAATTATTAGTATATGGGGCATCAACAAGATTTCGTATCAAGTTTGACCTATTCTAGAGGGCAGAGTTAGTAGTATTAATATGACTACGTAAATGTGAAACTTAGTCGTTTCGAAATTCAAGCAGTTTTTTGTGGAAAAAATGCTTACTTCACGGGTCACACACGTGTGCAAAAACTATTGCAGATATTAGCATGTATGATTCCTTGTTTGAAAAATACTTGAATAGTTTTGCTTAAAATGTAGATTTTCTTTCCGTTTTAAAAAACGCTTGCTCAAGAGTCGTTTCTCAACGGAAGGCTAAAAGCGTTTCAGAACTTATATAGACGGTGAAAGTTCAAATTCGAACCTTGCATGCGACCTACGGCAATATAAAATAATTAAAAACTTGTTTCATGTTTGTGAACCTTAATTTTCAGAATCAGAAGACTTTTATACTTGTCAATCCAGATCTTGAATTTGTTTTAAATACACTTTACAGGTGGTGTACTTAAAATCATGCGTTATAATGCAATTTTGAATGAAATCTTATGTACCTAAATATCTGTTCTGTCTGTCCCATTTATCTGGAATATGATTTCCTGCTCACAGTGATAATACATTGGTGTATTAATAAATACAAACAAAAATATTTTTTGGTAATCGTAAATTGTACATCGTAAAGTGAATCAATGAAACTGTGAATACCGAATACCGTGACCTGTGAATGGATGGTGGATGGTATATGTCTGTTTGCATGAAAAATATGGCTTTGTTCATTCCAAGAGCTTGTATTTTTTCATGGAACTGACTCGCGGCAGAGGGTTTCCATCCATATCCACATGATTCAGTTTGTAATGCACATAGTACGGCTGTCATCTATGAAGGTCACAACAATTCACACTCTTCTTGTTTACTATACGCATGATATACGGTCTAACTAAACCGACTGGTTGGGTTTATCGGAGTAAAAAGAAAGAGCTAGAATATCTGCAGTGACAACCTTTCGTAATGCATCCAGTGTTGAACACAATCAGTGTGCTGGTGAGGTCAGGGCCGGGTACAAGGTTATCGGCCGTGTCGTCAAGAAGAGCTGCGAGTGCATTATTTCAGCAGTCACAAGCACAACCCTGCTCAGTCACCAGTCAAAAGTTGTCATACTTTACTTTACCGGCTGGAGTTAATAAAGTGGTGATCCCCAAAAAGGTATCTATTTTTATCATGCATCCGTTTTAAATCACTCAGCAAGTGGTAGTCATTATTTTTTTGAAAGCCTGTTAGCGTCTCATCGCAAATCGCTATTGCACGTCATTAAATTTTACCTTTAAAATTTAAGTGTTTGACACTGCAGGTAGCAGATTTTAATTAGGGTGGGGTATTTACAATCAGTCGGAAATGTGAAAATATGGTTTCCAAATGTTATTTCCGACACAGGATGCTTAATAACAGTGTACCTCCCACGGCGGTGTATGGGCTATTTTGTGTCATCCCAATGCGTATTAGCTAAAACAATACAAGTTTATAAGCAAATCCCATAAACTTGTTTTTCAAAATCCGTTAATTAAATTAAAGTACCTTACTACATGATCAATGATCATGATACATGGACTTTTTCGTTCCTCATAGTATGCAAACGAGTTGTCGTTGTCATACATAATACGATATAAGGTCTGGAAGGATGAAGGAAAGCCCTGCGTATGAGTATAAAAGTGTTGCATGTTGCATATCAGTCAAATTGTCGGAAGTCGGAACAGAAGAATAAGGTTACTGTACACATCGTATACCGCTGTGCACACCGCTGATGTAAAGTGACATGCATGCTCACAACTATTGTGATATATAACATAAAATTAACATTATTGTTGCGCATCACGAAACCAGAATTAGGTAGTGTATAATCTCCTCTCTCAAGTTTTCAAGCTTCTTTCAGTAGCAGAGTTTCAGAGAGAGAGCGGAATAGATGTTCACAAGGTTGAATGTCTGCCATCTGATTGTTTTCCTTTTCAAAATATATTCACAAACCGAACCATATTTTGAAATATTGTGAACTTTTTAATAAATTAGTACTGAAAAAATTTGTCTGCAAAATGGGAGTTGCGAAACGAAATAAACTTATTTTGGCGAGCTCCTTCTTTCTAGCTGTGAGAAGTTATATGCAATATTTTCATATAATTTAGTGAATGAACGTGATAAGGATATGTATCAGTCCTGTTCTGTAAAACATGTCATCTTGTAACTAGCGTTTTTTGATCATTTTATCGTAGGTTTCTCTCTGGAATACCTTTGCTACAGCTACGAATCCCAAGCCGACAGGGATTGAAGAGATGGAGAAGGAACAAATAGTACCGGAAGTCATAGGTAGAAATCCAAAGCCACTTTTACCGCTAGTTAGAATATAATATTGCGTTTTGCGTTTACTAATAGATGCTAATTTAAATTGTTAGACACGGCCCCAAAAGCAGTCCTCGATGTGAAGTATGGGAAACTTGAAGTCAAGCTTGGAAATACGCTTACTCCAACTCAGGTCAAAAGTCCACCTAATATTACCTGGAATGCTGACCCAAAGAAGCTCTACCTTTTGTGTATGACTGATCCTGATGCACCATCAAGAAAGGAACCCAAGTTCCGTGGTATGTTAAACATACATTGTTTCTGTGTCACTATACATTTTGGTTGATTCTAATCTTCCTAACCTTGTGTGTTGGTAGAATGGCACCACTGGCTTGTTGGTAACATACCTGGATCTGAAATAGCTAAAGGGGAAACCTTATCTGAATATATTGGCTCTGGTCCGCCACAAGGTATGGTTGACCTTGACGTTATTCTAATTGGCAATCTTTTTTTCCCGTAAGCATTTGCAGCTAACTTTATATTGTTAAATTCTTCATAGGAACTGGCTTACATCGCTACATCTTTCTGATTTACGAACAACCTGGCAAATTGACATTCGACGAAAAGCGTCTAACAAATCGAAATGGTGACGGCAGAGGAAAGTTTGCAATCCGGAACTTTGCCAAAAAGTATAACTTGGGTCAGCCTATTGCTGGAAACTTCTACCAAGCCGAATGGGACGATTACGTTCCAAAGCTGTTTGAAAAATAAATATATTGACATGAGATTTCACAACATTTAAGATTCAAACGAAATTTGTCACGTTACGTTCATTATACAATAATAAAAATACAATCCTTCTTTACATCACCTTTTAGGTTAATATATGTTTGTCGTGTGTAGCATTAAATCTAATATGAATGAAACTTGGAGATTGTTATACTAATAAAAATGATAAAGCCATCAAAAACTCTGCATTGTGTTTTATGACATATGGATTGAGTGTAATGATTTTATGACAGTACATGCAAGTGTTCATTGTTTTTTTGAAGGCATGATAGTATGCATGGTGCAATAAAGAGATCAATAAGTCAGTAAAGTAATGTTTTGAGGTATTCAGTATTATTTAATAGGTCAGAGTATAGTGATTCAGTGAGTTTTTTGCTTGTTTTTGTTCAAGGTAGGAAGAGCAGTGGTGAAGAGAAAGAAGAAAGTAGATAGGAAAGAGAAGAAAATGCTAAGATAAGATAGAAGAAAAAAGGGAAGAAAGAAAGATAGGAAAGAAGGCAACAGTTTTTCATACAGGAAACAAAAGAAGGAAAGAAAAGTCGAAATTATCCGATGGTGGCTTAGCCAACAACACCGTATCCAGCACCAGCGTTGTGCATGGCTGATCCAGCGGCTGTAGAGAGACAATAAAACTCTCACATATCTGGGGTTATCGCAACTCATATACGCTTTCATTTATAACATTTTGTCACATACCACCGCTGTATTGATTGGCATTGAGGGCACCTACAGATCCTTGTGATCCTTGGGCAGCGTTCAATGAGTTGGCTGAACCGTATGCACCAGCAGCCTGGGATCCTGAAAGTCAGAAATAAAGAATTTCTCAAGAAAATTACAACCCATTACAAACCTATCAAAAACCATTTGGACTTCCACATACCCTGTTGAGCAGCCAAACTGTTGTCATAAGCGTTGCTATTTCCGTAGCTTTCTCCAAAGGTCTGAGATGAACCGAATTTATTTCCGTAGTTGTTGCTGGCTCCAGCGTTACGGGCAGCGAGTCCACTTCCCTGGGCTTGTGATGCAGCTCCATACTGGGAGTTAGCGGCGTTGAGCGCACTTCCTTGGGAACCTTGAGCTCCATAGGCGTTAAGGTTAGATCCCTGGTTGGCAGCGTAATTTGATGCACCTTGGTCATACATCCCACCGCTTGCAGCTCCTAAACCACCTAAATGTGAATAAATCATAGGTGAAAATGGCAATTTTCCATGCATAGCTTTAATTTAAAATTAAATTTTAGTAACAAAAATGTTGACTCACCCCCATATCCGCCACCTACTCCTCCTAAATTTGAAAAAATCATAAGTGAACATGGTAATTTTGCACCGATTACTTTAAATTAAATTTTAATAAGAAATTTGCTTTACCACCATATCCGCCACCTAAGTGTGAAAAAATCATAAGTTAAATGACAATTTTTCACGTATAACTTTAATTTAAATTAATAAGAAATTTGCTTTACCATATCCGCCACCATATCCGCCACCTAAGTGTGAAAAAATCATACGTTAAATGACAATTTTTCACGTATAACTTTAATTTAAATTAAATTTTAATAAGAAATTTGCTTTACCATATCCGCCACCTACACCACCTAAGTGTGAAAAAGTCATAAGTGAAAATGGTAATTTTGCACGGATTACTTTAAATTAAATTAAATTTTAATAAGAAATTTGCTTTACCACCATATCCGCCACCTAAGTGTGAAAAAATCATAAGTTAAATGACAATTTTTCACGTATAACTTTAATTTAAATTAAATTTTAATAAGAAATTGCTTTACCGTATCCGCCACCTACTCCTCCTAAATGTGAAAAAATCATAAGTTAAATGGAAATTTTGTACGCATAGGTTTATATAAGATCGTGTGTATGTATAAGTGTTCATCTAAGTAAGAAATCATGTCTTAAAAATTTACCTCCATATCCACCGTATTGTGGGGCAGCGGTTGCAACTCCAAGAACGGCCAAGACGACGAATACCTTCATGGTTGTTGTTTCTGAAATAAGAAAGAGAAAACTTCAATTAGAAAGTTATATAGGTGGGTTATATTTCTTTGGTTAGTTATTACTTACGGTAGGGAATGCCTTCCTCAAGAGGTTATCTGGTCTTCAAAATGTTTCTTCAGAAAGAGCTGTAATCGATGTGATCACTCATCTTGGGGCACCTCCTTATATACCCCGAAATTGCGTCATAACTTTAGACGTGGTACGATGGGCCAATAACTTTTTGGCCCATTTTAACTTCGTAGTGAAGCTTGTTTAGAAATCATCACCATTGTCTCCATCCGGTGGCGGCTTGAAATCCAGACGTTCTTACTAACTTTTAATTGCTCTTTGAATTAATAAAACAATAGGTTTTCACAATATTGGCAACCATTCATTGCGTATACAAAAATCAATATTAATGCAAAGATGTTATGATGCATGACCTTAATGTATAAAAATTTCTATTGTGTAAATGTTTATTAAGAAATGTGTATATAAAATACGCAAAAGCATAGACGGTTTTTATGATTTGGAAAGTTAAATGTACTTAAAACGAGGTCGCAAATGGGCGTAAATTTACACGTGCAAACAATGGACCAACATCTATAGGTATATAGCTGTGTAAGTAATACCTACTCACAAGATTTTTATGTGGCTCTATAAACCGAACCGAAAAAGAAGAAATCGGGTAGCATATAATAGATGTAATTTAAATCTGAAATCTTGCATATAATGTTTGCCTGTGTCGCGTATTTGTTCGAGAAATGTGAGTTCCATAAACTTACAAAGATTAAAGAAACTACAAGATCCAAAAGTTGCCGTTATGTTGAACGTTGAGATGCATGACATGGCTTTTACTAAAAGCTTGACAATGAAAAGTATTACTTTGCTGTCACGGATCATGGATCTTATTCTTATTGCTTTCTCTGAATCCTTATGATTGCTAATTGCTTAAATGTTCAATCAAAATCATCAATTAATCATCAACTATCTAAATGACACCAATCCCTGCACATGTAGTATAGTATTATACAACTAATGACATCACTGTCATTTGCATTAGTTACCCATGGAAGTACGATATTTCATGAATCCTTCATGAGAACACATACTCAAAACTGTACATAAGAAGAAGTCAGAAATCATAGGATGTTAGTCCACAAAGGAACAAGGATCTTATATCCTGAAACTTGAATGCATACATGTGGCTGGAGAATAATATGTCTTTATGTACTTTTCACACACAAGTGGGAATGTTTTGTTTGCATTGAAGAATATATGGAACCTTTTAGTGGTTCTTTGGTTTCAATACTGAATTGCTAACATCAATTTTGCAAGATTGTGAAAGAGTACAAACATTCCCAGCGAAAATCTATAGACAATTATGTCTTTTGATACGAAGTAAAAGTAGCAACATTTTCATACATCACCTTTCAGTTCTTCCTGCGGGTACATTATGAATTGGAGAAATGAAAAATAAGTTGGTGTTGTTAAATTCGATTTCGACATAGCTCACGATGGTATGTAATTCTTATTTATTGCAAGGTTTAAATGTGTAATTTGGGTATTTGTGTAAAGATTATAGATTAGGAAACAGGAACTTGCTGTTGATCAGATTACCGACATTTGGTATTCGGTCGGTACTGTGGTGTTTTTTGTTTGTACCGTAAATGCATATTTGGTAGTGGTAACAGCGTAGCAGCCGTACATATTATACTTGCTGGATGACCATATCCAAAAGGAATTAATGGTCAGTGTGGCCATGCATTGGGACACAATTATCATGGTTTGTAAGTATAATATAACTCTGAACGACTCACTATACAGCACGTCCTAAGTAAAGCTTTAGTCATAATTTCGAGCTGATCCACATATTTTATTTATGTGTACATTTTTATCGGATTACCAACCAAAAAAAGCTCTTGTTGGTAAATGATGATTCATGAGATGATAATGTTGCTCAAAGTTATGAAGTAAACATGTAGAATGTAGACCAGACCTAGACTCTATTTTTCGTCGTTAATGAAATTAAACATTATAAAACCAACCCATCCATCCCAATTTAAAATCGTGACTCGTATGGAAATAATGTTGAGTAATAATGTAGAGATGAAACTCATTCATCCTTTTCAAATACTTTTAAAAACGGGAAAAGTGTACTTCTGACTTTTTCATTCATGCAGAATCACAGGAATCGGAAATAAGTTTTGTCAACTCACTCGGCCAAGAACTGATTTTGAGTGACCAACTTCAAACTTCATGTTCCTAAAATTTACCTGAACATTGACAAAACACAATCAACAACGAAGAAGGTAGACGGGATACAGGTGCATGAATACATGTGCATAGGAACATATAGGCATCACATATGGTGTAGACAGTCGGATAATAATAATATTGGTCGTGCACGCAAAGTGGTTGTTTGTTTTGAGTAACTCCCCTTTAAATACGCTTCAATATTCAATCAAATCACATCAGCCAGCCGCTCCTGTAAGTATTTCTGTTATATCAATAGTCAACAGTGCTCTTGTGTTGATAGTTCCAATAATAATAAGGATATTTACGACGCTATATATCTGTCAAACGTCAACTGGCACAGGAGGATTAGATTAAGTTTAGTTGGAATAATGAGTCAAATTTAATAGTTTTGGTTACGCTGGTCTGATTGGTTTGGTATAAAGACATGACGCAGTCTTTCTAGGAATGAGAGCACTCGGAATATTAAATTGGCTATCAACATCAACTCGACTATAATGTTATTGGATGTATGATGATGATAATATCCTTCTCATGTCAAACATACACTCTTTAGGTAAATGCATTCGCTCGTTCAATTTATTATGCACGCAGGTGAGAGTTGATATGGGTTTTGGTAAAGTTGCCAAGTGTTTTCTGCTAAGAAGGAGAGTAGCCTTGACCGGCATGTTTGTGATAACTTTACTTACCTTAACTCAAGCTATTAAAAGTAAGTTCTTCACGAATGAATGTTGATACTCTGATATCAATTCCGATAGTGTAATAACTATTGATTGGTTTTGCCATGTGTTGTGTTAGGTAATGAATTGAGTTTGGTTTATGTTGTAGTAGCCAGCTCTAATTACTAGCCTTGTGTTTCTCTTGAGTTCAGGTGCTGATTGAAATGCTAATGTCAGGCCAATTTTACTGCACAGCTGGAACTGGAAGACTGGCATCATCATCATCATCATCACATGTTTACTGCAGAGTCCAGTGAAGCAAGCTCAATTAACAAAACATTTCCTTGTCGAGGTGGTTTATGTAAGACGAAGCAAAAGCCATTATTATTTTCAGTATCTCCATTTTCAATGTTTGAGTGCCTGACTGTGAGAATCGTGGTTTATTTTATTTTCTTGGTTGTGGTGTAGAAAAAGGGAAGCACTTTAGAGGAATTTGTACAATGGAAGTAGAAGCGACTCCAACTGTAATAACTCCACCTGAGAAAACCATGGAACAGGGGGATCTAATTGATTCTAAAGCCTCCAGTGATGATACTGTTGGCGACCACCCCTCAAGTGTTCAAGTTTCGACCGTGTTGGAGGTGAAGGAAGTTGTAAATAAAGTTGCTTCACTAACTGCTGATTCAAGTGCTCAAGGAGCAGGAGATTCAGTTACCGAATCCAGTCTGCCTGAAAATAGTGAGCTAAAGAAACAAGATGATTTTGTTATATTTCATCGAGTATCTTATTTGGGAGCTGCGATGATTAAGGTTTGGTGATCCCACATCATTATTATCACTGATGTTTCTTATTAGATAATAGCAATAATCTAACATGGTTTTTCTTTACTTTCTTAACTTTAGGAACCTAGAAGTGAACCGGAAATCCAAAAAATTATGGCGTTTTTGAATGATCAGTCTGGCGATAAAGTGATGACAGTATCTGTATCCGTCGATATACACGCCGACGGATTTGTAATGTACGTAATCAAATTTTTAATAATATCGTTATAAATGCGTTTGAGCTTTGTTATTAATTTAACTTTAAAATATTTTTTATAGAGTTTATGAAGGGGATAACCAACTGGAAATTTCTAGATTTAAGATAAACCAAATAATATTTTTTGCAAGAGGCTCCAGTGGTACCTCTGCGGCCGCTTGTTTTGCATTTACATCTTCACACGGAGAAAGCTACGAAGAAGCAATTTTTCAGTGTCATTCCTTCCGGTGTGATGTCCCTGATGCTGTAAGATTTATGATTACTTGTATGAATATGATAATAAATGATCTAGTTAATTATTTGTAAATGATTTGCACAGGTGGGACGTGTGTTTTCTAGTTTTGCAAGAGCTTTTGAGTCAACTAAAAAACGCATAGAAAATAATATAGTAGAATCGCAAGAAAACTTTGTATTTGAAGTGTCACTGGAAATTAAGGAGGACGATGGAAAGGTAACTATTGCATCATTGAAAGCAAAATATTGCGTTTAAGTTTTTAAAAATTTATATGTTATTATGATTCCCCAAGGGTCATTACGGACCAGCTCCAAGAGATAAAGGATTTTTCAAAATACGTAGTTGTGTACCCAAGCAGATTTGGCTAACTATATACCAAATACCTGATACAGCTCGAGAACTAAACGTTGAGCGATGTTTTGGCTTGCTTTTGAGTCCTGGTCGACATGTAAGGAATTCTGATATGCAGGTAAAGAGAATATTGCAGAAACTTTACTGGATCGTTATACCTTTCCGTTTAAAACATAAACTTAATTACCGTTTATTTTAGTTGGTAGAAACGATATCATGGTCTATTGGGTCAACAAACTACGGGCGACGTTCATACGTAGTCGGTGGCATTTGGGATATCAATGATCCTGCATTTGAGCCTTTAAATCAGGAAACTGCAAAAGATTCTGGTGTTTTCCTAACCGTCGCTGTAGATCTTGTGATTAAGGTAATAATATAAGTTTATTTTACAATACCAAATTACATCTAAGTTTCGAAGTTCAATTTACAAGTTTCTGTAATTTTAAATCATATCAGGGAATTCAAGAACCCATTCGTTTCGCTCTTGAAAATAAAGCTAGGGTCTATCCGTCTACAGAACGATTTTGGATGCTTGGACGAAAGTATCATTTTACGCAGCAATTTGAAATCACGTTGAAAAAGGTAAATGAAGTAATATATTTAGATAACGTTGATACTTGAACTGGTAATTAATTAATTTCTGCGTGATTCCAGATCGATGCTAATACGCCAAAGAATGGAAATTCATACCAAGTTATTTCCACAAGGGCATTGGGGGAAGTAGATAAGAGTAAAGTAAACTTCAACCTCAATTTCACATCTTTCATACGATCATCAAGCATTGGATCGTTAGACTTAGATACACCGACCAAAGAAGACGAAGAGTCGGGTAAGTTATGCATAGTTATAGAATGGGTTAACTTTAGCGCATTATTGATTTCATTCTTGTAATGATTATGAGTGCAATATGTATTCTAGACGATGATGAACCGCTCCAAAGTGGAATGGGGGAAATATCCAAAGATTGCACAGATGAGCAAATATCAGCATGGAGTGAAATAGTTGCGAATTGGCCAATTGGAACACCAAGGCCTAAGCATTTAACACCTTTAGTGAAAGCAGGAATCCCAGGTATACTCTTTGAACAGGGCAGCTAGTCTTTTGCACCGGATTATCATAAACTTAACTTCTATTTTTTATAGATACTATACGAGGGGAAATGTGGCTGAGATTGGCAAACTGTCAGGATGATAGTGTGTTATTTGAAACGTACAAAACTCTGTTGGGAAAAGAATGTGAAAATGAGGAAGTGATTTTACGGGATATCACAAGAACCTTCCCTGCCAATGACTATTTCAAAGAGTCGGGAGGAAAAGGCCAAGAACAACTTCATAGAATAAGTAAAGGCTATGCCGTGTATGATACAGAAGTTGGGTACTGTCAAGGAATCAGTTTTATTGGTGCTGCATTGCTGCTTCAGGTACTGCAAATTGGAATGATTGTTTCATGATTGCATGAAAGTATCCTTGCTAATATTGTATAGTACATTTGCTGTTGTCAAAACTTTACAGATGCCAGAAGAACAGGCGTTTTGTCTTCTAGTCAAGCTTATGTATAACTATCAGTTTAGGGACCTTTATCGCGATGGATTCGACAATCTTCATTTAAAACTTCACCAGCTTGATAGACTAATGGAGGTACTACTGATCCGCCACTGGGTCAACCTTTATGGCAAACATTATTTTATGTTTAACTAAATGACTTTCATTTTTTTCGTTACAGGAACAAATTCCAGAACTGTGGGCACATTTTCAAGAATTGGCAATAGAATCTCATATGTATGCATCTCAATGGTTTTTGACACTATATACGGCCAAATTTCCTTTAGTGTTCGTCTTTAGAGTAATTGACCTATTTCTTCTTGATGGGACCAAAACGCTGTTTCAAGTTGCTCTTGCACTTCTTGCCGTACGTGTGTATTTATTACCGCATAATAACCTATGGAAGTAACTATTAAGTACATAATAATACTTCATGTTTTGTTTATCCAGGCTGCCAGGAAAGATCTATTGGTTCTGGACTTTGAAGGGGTGCTAAAGTATTTCCGTGTTAGTCTTCCAAAAAAGTTCAAAACCGCAGAATCTGCCAATGCACTGATCCGAATCGCAACGCAAATAAAAGTGAAAAAACTAAAAAAGTACGAAACCGAATATGTGCTGGCGAAGGAACAGGAGAAGAATTACGTTGATCCTCTTACAAGATTACAACGAGAAAATAAGAAACTGATGGAAGATATGATACGATACGAAAGCACAATCACGAACCTAGTGCTTAGCAAAACAGCCACTGAAGAGACAGCCATAACATTAGATGAGGAGCTTATACGCACTAAGAACACTTTGAAAGAAGTGGAAGATTTCAATTCAAGGCTCAAAGAAGAAACCAATTCGGTACGTACTCTCTATTATCCCTATTATTTAATAGCATGCATTATTGAATGGATTATTCTTTTGCGTTGAATTTCTAAAAATACGTATGTGACTGTGACTGTTTGATTTCCTGTGGTGTAGGTTAAGGAACTGTTTCAAAGAGAGATGAAGCAATACGACATTGAAGGCGAAAAGAAATCGAATATAATAGCGGACTACAAAAGAGTAAGAATTTGTTATCTGTGGCTTCATCATCTGTATGAAGAAGAAGTGTGTGCAACTTTACATAATATTACTCGATTTGTCTTCTGTGTTTCAGACATGCTCAAATCTGAGTTCCCAGTTGGAGCAAGCACAAAAGGATACCAGAGAGCGGAATAAGTTCTTTCAGTCCAATTTATGTCCTGCATGTGCACATTTTGTTTCAGTAGCAATAAATATCGCATCTGGAGGGAATAAAAATCCAGAAGCGGGAGCCCAAAGTGAGCAATATAGCCCTTCACATGAACCCTCAACCCCGAATACAGAAGAGACGATAAAAATGCTGGAAAATGAACTTGCCAAAACGAAAATTGCCCTTGCTGAAGCTGAGTGTCGCAATGATGACCTGAGTCACAGGCTCTCTATATCTCAGAATGAACTTGAGGCAATTCGAAATAATGCCAGCGGTTCTACATGGCTCTGGAAAAATCTCTCATTTACAAAAGATAAGGAGCACAAGAAGATTGGCCAAAGCAGCAGTAATCCTGTGTCTATGGATGACTGCTCTTCATTATCCAACTCTTCCAATGGAAGCACTGGAAATGCTAATATGAATTATACATCCGGTAAAAAGTAATTTGATAAATAAGAGTTGGCACGAATTCCGTCCACTGAGTTTGGTAACTAAATCAATATCATTCCGTATTAAAATTAACCACTGATTCCAATTCTAAACGATGAGTGATGTTATTACTGTGGTCTGCTAGTTTCCTCATTCTCATCCATTGATTATCGTATAATGAATTGTAGATAATAAAAAGATTAGATTAGATAATCGCTATTAAAGTTAAGTATGTCCTCCGCATTTGTGCCTAATTAGGTTAGTGTAGCTGTTAATTGTGACATTGAAAGTTAAACTTGTCATACGAGCTTTCAGTGTTTGTAGCACTGTTGGTACATATTACGACGTTCCTTCCTGATGATTAACATGAATTTATTAGTAGGTAAACCTCTATCTACCTACTTCCAACCGCATCCGTGACCTTTTTATTTATTTAAAATTTCGTGAGTCTGATGTAGTGAATATTTATCTAGTTAATAGTTGTAATAATGTTGCATTATATGTTGGTAGACGAACAAAGATTGGAAGTATTTAATGATAACAATATTTATATATGCAATTATTATGTGTATTGCCATACAATATCTTTGTCAACACGTGTTGTGTAGCGCTGTCGCATTTAATTGCGCTACACTTTACATGCATTCAATGATCTGGTCATAATATTGTTGCTTTTTCGTTAGTTTTCACGATATACATATATGTACATTAGATTATTGCTCATTTAGACTACTACGCTGAAACCAAAAAACTACTTAATAATAATAGTATTATTATTACAGATCTGTGTTTCTCTGTTAAACTTTTAGACAATATTGACAATCATTCTGTATGCGTTTGTAGTTTGACTCAGTGAATCGTGTATCATTGATTTGGCGAATTCCTTATTTTCAAAAATAAAAGTTATTGTTGCGTTTAAACTTGTTTTATTTGCACAAGCTTCACATTTGTATTTAAGAGTAGTTCGTTTTGCACACTACCGTCAACGTGAACTCGGGTAGCATAAAATGCAACCAAAGCAAGCATCATTCATGATTGAGGTGATCGTCTTCTTATCGTTCACAAACGAACCCAATAACTAATGGTCAAGCCATGTAATTATGGTAATATGATTCCAAATTTCTTCATCATGATAACGACAGAAATTGTCTCTGGTACGTTAGATCAGTCAAAAGAAAGTTACACACACCGTTGGCATCAGACTTTAACAATGTATGCGGTACAAAGTACAAGAACTCCACGTGTAAACGTGACTATTAGCATTGTTACCGGGGACGCTCACTGAATGTGTACCAATTATGATATTACATTGCGGATGTACGTGTCACCAAATCTGACCATGTGACTTTATTCCTTAAAATGTGATTCGTGTGCATGTACTTTATCAAGGGTTTTCTCTGGAAATGCTTCCTGCACTTATCGATATTAAGCTGCATTACAAGCACGTGATGATACGTGATTTTCAGATAGTACTAAAAACTTCAAAGCAATGGCACATCATTAGGCTCGTTTGTATAAACATAGCACATAGCTATCAATTACTTTCAAGTTTAGATGCTTGCACTTTCCAAATACTGGTTTCTGTTTCAGTACCCTTGTGTAAGTATTAGACAGGGATTGTTGCCTAAAATTACTTGACTGAAGGTTTGATTGATGTTGCTTGCATCAAATAGATTCGGAAGAAGAATCTTTGTTCGGCAGAATTGCCTTGGCTGATTTTTACTGGCAATAAACCCGACAAATCGAGACGTAAAGATGTACCTTTAGACAATAAAACTACGTAATTTGTGACGTGGGTATCATA
>JAQGAP010001566.1:0-19155 GCA_034697805.1 Orchesella bifasciata
GTTCATCATTAAAACAATTAGAGAGGCTGCTTCAACATGAACCATTTCCGAAGTTGGATCACCTCTCAACGTTGTACATGAAAGCCATACCCTTTCCCCTAAATTTCGGAATCCTGACAACAAATGGTCACGTTCGCAAATTATCACTCAGTAGTGAATATCGGAAGAGCCCTATTCCAGACTCGATTGTGAATGTTGAGATGCCCTACCTTGAGGAGCTGGCTATGGAGCCACGCTCTGAACTGGATTTGATGCAGATGCGAAAAGTGACTTGGCCACTGAAGGTCATAAGTTTGATTGTTGAGGTGGAACAATTGGCAACTATTTTTACAGCGGTGTCCACTTTCAAGAATACTCTGGAAGAGTTGAACTTGGAGCGTCGTAACGAGGAAGACAACAGTAAGCTTGAAGAGCTAAGGTTGGAGATGCCGAAACTGAAAAAATTCTACCTTGAAGTCCCCCAAGAAGTCTTGGCGATTGATTTTCTGGTGGGATGTACAGCTCTCCAAGAAATTGAACTTTCTATTGAGGCTCCATACGAAAGTGATAATGAGACGAAGAATGCAGGAGATGAGAGCTCAACATCAAGCACTCTTTCAAAAAATGAGGAGGATACTCCACTGATCCAGTTTGATGGTTGCATCACTTCCTTGCCAAAGTCTAAGGTTTGGGAACTTCTGCCATTGCTCCAACTTGTTAAAATTAAAACAAGAGGAATGGAAACAGTTATTTACGGCACTCGTCGGTTCACAAAGCCTCTTGTAAAAAAATACAGGTTCACCAGGCGTCAACACGAGAAATACGTTCAGAAAGTAAAAGCCGTTTCGTAGGTTATGTCAAATATGTTGTATTTTAATATTTTAAGATGAACTCAATTTTAATTTCTGCAGGAATTCCCCTGCTATTAGTATTGATAAAAATATAATAGAATAATCCAAGTATTTTTTCCAAGAGCAAATGTAAATGAGTTGTACGATGATGATTATTGGTGTAAATAAACCCGATTAAACAAAACAGTCTGCAACCGTTCATTCTATTTATTGCAATTCCGCTACGCAGATTTCCTTTGCAAAATATATAACACGAAATATTTGCATACATTCAATTTACTGATTAATTTATTCGTACTTATTTTGCAATTAAACTCTGTAAAAACCGACACCCTACACTTGTGTTGCTTTTTTGAGATTCTCTGCATACTTTTCATGCTGACGCCTCGTAAACATGAACCTTGTATTTGGAAGAATCTTATGAAAAATACCACAAACAAGGTCCGGTAGTATCAATTTTGAAGATATTTAGATTTGGAAGATGAGTCCGAACAGCCTTCAAACTAAATCAACTCCACGTCTCTGGTTGAATCATCGTCGTATTTCTCCAAAATATCATCAGCATGTCTTTCTTCCTCGTTGGATTCCTCACACTCAATATACAACTCAATTCTTGCAGTGCGGTACACTTTGCGAGGAACTCAATCGTTTTAGATCTTCAAGGAGGATTCAAGGCTTGAATTTCTTCAACTTAGGGAGGGTCAACCACTGCTCGTTCAGCTCACAATATTCTTCCTCCCCATTATAGTCCCAAATGGTTAAAAGTAAGTGCTCCAGCGTATCCTTGAAGGTTTAAATGTCTGGAAATATATTCGTCAAGGACAGTTTCCTATTCACGGTCAGATGAAGAAGGGCTTTCATTTAATCAGCCTAGCCAGGTAAGTACGACGACAATATTCGAAAGACGGATCTGAAAGTGCCTCCACAACCAGAATTCGCGAATAGTTTCATGCGCTGCGGGAATCATTGGGATCTCATATTTGGAATTGTACACTACATTTCAATGGGCTTCAGTAAACCGAACGGAGGTCCACACAGTTCTGCGTCGTTGTCTCACTCTACTCCATAATTTGAGGTCGTTGACCGTGCCGATAAATGATCGCCAGCGTCTGTTTAAGCGATTAACCTTCATAAAATAGGAACAATGTTGGGAAATTTATGCTCGTATATTGACTAGCAATGCAATTTCTTGCAGTTTTGTACATAATGTATGGAATTATCTTAAAAACTGAGCCCATTTACTCACGTTAGCGTGCGTACTTCATTTCTTTGCATCTGGATGTATTCACAAGTAGTTCGTTCCAACCAGAGAAAAGATATCTATCCTTTCTTCATTGATGGAACGTCAGTTTATGCATGTATATGAATAGTGTAGGTACACTTTCTGCCAAGAAAAAAGTATATCCTTGATGTCTGCAAAGTACTGCATTCAATGCATCTTGTTTCGTTCTTCAGTTAAATAAACCAATCACCCCTTGGCTGGTAGAGATCTACTAGAGACTCATTGATAAACACGTTTTAGTATGCCTACGTAATTTTTTGCAGATTGAGAACTCGACACTCAATCCTCCTTTCACAGTCTCACATCAGTCTCCAGACTAACTTGTTGCAAGTTGAAAAGTACAATTCTGCTTGAGAACCCAGTGCGTATTTTTTATGCATTAAAATACATGAATAGCAATCATCAGTATTGATTTCTGCGTTTTTCTGTTTAAATTACTAAATCTCACACTATCGGCTAATTAATCAATTCCAAGTTTTAATCACAACGTCATGGATTTTCAGGCATCAGTTTCCAAATCTGCCGCAGAAATATTTCCTTTGGAAGTACGTTTGTAGAAATATGCCAATGAAAATACAACCTCAAATGTATTTTCGGATATATTATGTTCATTTTTTTCCAGGTGTGGGCTCTGATTTTGGATAAATTGGAATCTCCACATGATTTAGCAAACTGCTACCGTACTTGTCAAGACTGGAAAGACCTCCTGAAGACATAGGTAGCCCGATTTCTCATGCCAGGTAAATTTATATTACATTACAGTTGTTTTACTTGCAAATAAAGCGATTGGTCCTTTGTTTCAACGTTTTAAAAATAAATTGCATATTTTTGCAGGTATTTCCCATTCTTCACAAATTCTTAGAGAATGATGAGATGATGAAGGTGCGCACAATCTCTCGATCTTGGAAAGAGTCAGTGGACAGCTATTTTCATCATCCAAAATTTGCAATTGGGAAACTCATTAGTGCACGTCTGTTTGATGATGCGACGTCCACGTTTCCTCTCAACCGGTATAATTTTGATGTGGTGCAAAGTGCAACCAAATTAGCGAGCTTTCTCGCCCAAAATTTTTTACCCAATAGCAACCCGTTTATAGCTAGACAAATCAAGTACAGTGATTGGGGGAGTCGGTCCCCCTATTCGGAAATACTACAAGCCAATTTTAAGCAGCTGCTGGAGTCCTTCGGCTCTCAGATTTGGAACTGCACCTTGAGACTGACTTGTAGAAACGGTTTAACTGAGCTTTGCGGACGAATTCGCAGTTACTTAACGCTGATGCCGAACTTGAAGTCATTGACGTTGGCCATTGAGTATTATTCAGTTCGTCGCGACGTTGATAGTCGAGAGGACGCTGAAATAATGGTGCTGCTTCAAAATAAGCCTTTTCCTAAGTTGGAGAGACTGTGCGAGTTGGAGCTGCAGTTGGTTCCTTGGCCACTGGTGAAAGGAATTCTGGCTCAAAATGAGCAGCTACGCAAATTATCAATCTATTGCCCGTACACCGATAATAATATTCTGGGCGGTTACCTTGTAAATCTTGAGCATTTGATATTGCGTGCAAGTTCAAAAGTCGAGTTGTTTCCGTTCCAAAGATTGAGCTGGCCACTGAAGACATTGGAACTTCAGTTGGATTTTGGAAAACTGGGCGCTGTTTTACAGGCTGTGGATTCCTTCAGTAATGCTCTGGAGCAGTTGACCATTTACTACGGGCAATGAGGAAGACAACATGGATCTACGAAAGTTGAGGATGCGGCTCCCAAAATTGAAGGAGTTCAATCTTATAACTCCTTTCAGGCTTGAAACAATTGATTTCCTTGCGGATTGTAAAGCTCTTCAATGTATTGACCTTTGTATTGGAATTTCATCAGAGGAAGACGCTTATGCTTTTTCTCGAGAAAGAAGCGATGATCCTGCTTCAGTGATCCAGTTCTTCAAGTATATAACTGCCATGCAAAAATCCAATATTTGGAATGTCCTGTCTAATCTTGGATTTATCAATATTGAAACTACCCCAGGCTTTGAGTTATATCGTCATTACTTACCGAAAGCAGCGCACAGATTCACCCGACGCCAGAGTGAAAAATTTGTGAAAAGAGAATGTTTTTACTCCAGTACACCTCCAACTTCTATGAAACCGTCTATGAACTAACCCTATGATTTGTCAAATATTTTCTGTTTGCAATATTTTATTATATTTGTATATTTACTGCTGATAGAATTCTGCATTCCAATTAAAGCCAGGCTCTTAGTTTAGAGAACGTTGTAACACATATATGTAAATACGCGATTTTGATAATGATATTCATGTTGATAGTCAAAGTTTTACATTTGAAATTCCTGACGTTTGAGAATGCTATAAGCATGAAGTTTCGTATTTAAGCTATGAAAGTTTTAAAACATTTGTTTCAATAAAAGTTTTTGTTACAAACCTTTGTTTGTTGTTATCAATTGTCGATGTTGTGATTCCGGGCATTGATTTACCTTCATAACTGGGCTCATTCACTTCAGCTTGTCTCGTTTTTATACATTTGGATATTTGTATTATGAAATTCCTCTCAACTTGTTATTTGAAAAACCAAGTTCTGTCCCGTTGATGAAACGATGTTTCATGCATTTGATTAAATATTATGCATTTATGAAATTGCGCCTTGGCTTTAGATACATTTTATGCTCAACAAAAATCCCGTCAATAATATCTGCAGAGTTGCAAAAATTACAATCAATGCATTCTTCATTGTGTTATCTATCCGTTTGTTCAATAAGCCGTGTTCTTTTGACTGACTGAGACCTAAAAAGTGAGTTATATTCATAACAACGTTTCATACGACTGGGACATAAACTGTAAATAGTATGTAGTCTTGATGGCTTTAGCATAATGTTTTGGAACACAATGAACTCAGCTCCTTCTTGCTTTCAACGGATGGAGAGCATATCACTTCCTCTTTCCACTGATACACTTGGGCCAGCTTTTGGTTGTGCTGTCTTTGCAGTTGTATTATTGACTGGAATGTAAAATTACATCACAAGTTACGACAAGTGACGACTCTAGGGTCAAATGACTGTCAGGTTTCTTGTATAAACGTCGTATAAATAACAACGGAAACGCACTTCTATACAGTTTATGCATAAGAAAACGAAGTAAGAAAGATCTCCATCAACGATCAGCTAAACTGGACTCAAGTAAAGCTCGTCTGCTTTATGTTTTGCTTCCTGCTCTCCACCCAGAAAAATATAAGTATATAACCATTTTGAGATAATAAAGGGTTTTTTCGTCTTTTCATTAATGGCATTTCAACTTCTCTACCCATATGAAAGAGAGTGGTGGTGTAAGTTCTTGCATTATTTCACAGCTTTTGGACATATTTTACAGGTGTGAGTTTGTTACCTTTGGAAACCTGGAAATGTATTTTTACATTTATAAATTTCGTAAATTGTTATAATTGATTTGTTGGTATGTGTTATTCTTGTCTCAATAAACAATCAGCTTTCGTTTTCATAAAGCAGCTTTTCCTCACAAAATTCAACATTGAAACGGTAAATTAGTTGAAGCTGGCACATAAAGCACTCTACACAGTAGACATACATGCGTAACATGCTCACAAACCCCCTGCAAAAAAAAGAGAAAACTATTTTACATGCTGCTGCAAAGTACAGTTACTTGAAAACATATTGTCACATATTGTGTCCAGACATAATTTTCTTTTCCCAAAAAAACCAAAATGTATGTAAAATTGTGATAGTTTACAAGAATCGGACTCAGGAAGGAAAAGTATATTATTATGAGGAACAAAGGACCTACTTTGAGAGCATTCACCAACAATCGTTATCGTTATATACATCCTGTACGTACTTTATGCAACTTTCCTTACGACTGCGACATAACTGGTATGAATATTATCTTGTTTTACTCACTGCAGATTTTTACTGACACTGATAGTCTTGACGGTTTTCGCAAAAATTTTAACCTACGTCATTTTATTTAATGAATGAATAATGTTATATATTTAGATGCACGGTTAAAATATAACTACATTTCCAAATCTGTCACCAATTTATTCATGATTTTTTCTCCTTTGATACCACTACTATTTTCCAAAACTACATAACAACTTTCTAGGTTCAGCTATTTTACTACATCTGGTTGAAGCTTTTGTAGTTTTGAAACTCTTAAAACTTCTAAAACTATCCTTCTAAGAAGGCTCATATTGTTTAATAAGTTGTTACTAAAACAAATTGAAAAAGTAGAAAATATTGACAGCGAGATGATAGATGGCTAACTTTTACAGGATAGTATCCTTTAGTTTCTTTTCCTGGAATGTCAATGTGGCACATTGCATCCAATGCATTCTTTAATCTTATCCATAAATTTTTAGTAACATTAATTAGAAAGTATGTGTATTCAATCAAGAGCTTCCTACAAATTATAATACCATATGTAGAAGTGGAGAATGCGATTGTTCGCTAATGAGAATTGAACGTTATGTGAAAACTGATGAGAATCGAAATGCACTAAATAATATTATGAGCTGAAACAGACAAGGTTAAAGGCACAAAGGAACGTAGCAAAATTTATTATGATGTTCAAGCTATGGATCCCGGACAAGGATTGACAATTCCTTCTTACTCTCATCATTCATTCTCTTTCATGAAGCATACATACACGATAATACAAAAACAATGATGCTACCTGGTATACCTGTAAGGAAGGAAAGACAAGACAACAAATTCAGTTGCTCTAATTCGGGTGGTCACAATGACCAATGTCTACACATACCATTCATAGATAAACTTACTTTCATTAAAAAACTTATTCTATCAAGCCAGCGAACAAAAAAGATAAAAGTAAATTACCATTAGATTTAAAACACGCTGTTGAACAAAAAACAATTTTACAATTTTAGTAAGAATAACTTTAATTAAACATTTGTTTCTTGAAAACTATGGTAATTTTATCAGAACACAATGAAGCTCCTGTATGTTGTCAGCGGTTGATAAGCTTCCTCTTTCCACCAGTTCCACTTGGTCCTGCTTCTGAATCTGCTGTCCATCCAGTTGCATTAATGACTGGAATGTAAAATTATATATATTATACATGTCAACATAAGTACTTGAATAATTATTTATTTTTGTTTAAAATCTTGATCTTGTTCGTACCCAAAGCATTAAGTTCTCTGCTAGTTGGCTTTGCATTATTGACTGGAACAAAAAATTATATACATAAATATCTACAGGCACGAATGATAAGTATTTTTCGTTTAAAACTTTGCTTTCGGAGCTTACCCAAATCGGTAAATTCTTTGTCCGAGAGTCTCTGAGCCCTACAAATCCCACATTCGTTCTCCATACATGCACGATGAACCGGGTGACCACAATCATACAAGGCAGCATCTACTTTCATCCTTATCGGCTTGTCACAACGGCTGCAGTTATGAAATGATTCATCCTCTTTCACTGTCTTCACTTCAATCCAATCGTACTCCACATGTGTTTCTTCTCCATCGTCATGGAACATGGCATATTCATCTATCCCTCCAAAGCTTTGCAATAGCGACGACTCGACCTCCAAATGACTCTCAGTTTTCTTAAATCTAAACAGAGCTCTCCCATCACAGACAGCAAAATTAGCGGGAGGAAATCTTTCCCTGCAGGCTGGACAACGGAAAGTCTGGTTTTTTAAATCGATTCGGAGAAATCCATATCCAGCCCTGTATGATGTTTGCCTAAGTAATATTTTGTGGGACGGGCAAGATTTATTTGAGCAGGTTCCATAAATATTGAGTCCATAGGAATATCTCTCTCACCTATTCCTAACGGGAACTCCTGCATCTTCCACCTGCTTTGCTTTCAAATCTACAGATTTGACACCCGTTGAAACCCAGGGCCTGGTCCAGCTCCAATACGTTTAAAAGACCATTCTATTTCCAGGTGTAAGGTGCAGTTCCGCTTGAATACAAATTTTTTAAAAGTTTCGCGATCTTCCAACTCTCTTTTATTATGGTACAGAAATTGACTGCTTATTGCATACACTTTTCCTTCTTTAGTCTTCAGCTTCTCACGAATCATTTGTTTCAGATCCTTCACCTTTGCATCTTTGTAAACGGAAAACGAATGATCAAAATTACTCTATTTCCGTTTCACAGTAATTGTTCGTTTTACACGTACAGTATAAACAGAGAGTGGAAATTTGCTATCGCAGAGAAGAGTCTTCAAGTCGCTGGACTTTGGAATGAAGTAATTTCCATAACTGACTTCCCAAGCGGCTGGAAGAGTTTTCAACTTGGTCAGCGACAGTCTTCCAAACACTTCAGCGTTCTCTTTTCTAAGAACGGCGTTATAACTCATTTTTGCACAACTTATCACTTTACCGTTATTCTTAAAAAGGAAATGACCATTTGTCTAAAAACAAATTGGCATATCGACAAGAACAGAATATAATGTTAGAACGATTCAAGACCTGCCAACTGCTAGCTTGGTCAACGATAGACTAAACTGGACTAAAGTGCAGCTCATCTCCTTTTTGTTTTGCTTCCCACACTCCACCCAGGAAATATAGGGATGTATAACTATAACTATAATAATAAAAAATAATAATAAGTGGCATTATTTTCGTAAATTGTATCGTTTTCGACCTTTCAGTCATGGCATTTCAACCTCTGTTCTCAAATGAAATAGAGTGGTGGTGAGAGTGTCGGAATTACAGCTTTTGGACACATTTCACAGGCATCAGTTTGGAACCTTTTTACACACATGGGAGAAATACGATACATCTTCATTTTCCATCAGGATTCAGTTTTGGGGAACATCAAGCATACTTGTAAAATAATATTATGTAGGTCATTCACCGTTTTTCGTTGAAACAAAGATGTGTAGTGTCTCGGTAGCAGAAAGAAAAAGGGTCTTTTTATGACCCTGTTTCAACCAAAGTGTATGTCTAGTCAAAGTGTATGTGTTTGTGAGTGGAAAAGAAAGAGAGAGAGAGTACTTTGTTTTAGTTTAGAGATATATTTTACATGAATTGTATATAAGGAAAAAGACAGACTTTGTTTGTGGAAACTCTGCGTGGCGTAAATCATTCCATTAATTTTTAACCCTGACACATAGTATCAAATAACAGAGCCCCTTAAAAGAAGAAAATGAATGTGTTCGCACACTTTTTATGATGTTTGAGTTGTGAGAAATCTCACACTTCTATTGAAAATCCCAGATTCTGTTGTATACTCAGTCCTGTGCCGTCAACTCTCTCAAATGTCCAATTTGAGGTCGTTGACTGTGTCGCTTGACGGTTATCAATGTTTTGAGAGTTTTGAAGGAGGAATTGGGGGTCTATTCGAGAAAAAAAAACCTATGGTGCTGAATCTTCATGTGGAGTTGGAAATGAACAGTTATCCGTATTCCCTCTCTGCATATGACTGCATAGGACTCGGAAAATAAGCAAGTTCGAATAGCTCAATCTCCAACATGTATCCTGAAGGTATAATTGTTGTGAATGTCAACTCCGAAAATATCGAGAATCCGCTAGTGCGTTAATGCAGAAAAAGGATTAGTGCAGCTCTAAAAGATGACCTGGCGACAAAAGGCTAAGGGGCATTTGACATAATATCATGTGGCTTTTGACGTGAGACCCGGCCTGTCTATAGGCGAGACTACCGACCCAAATCCCTGCGTATGAAAAGTGTGGAATAACTGCAACTTGTTGAGATGGGTTTGTTGCATGCAATGCAACTTGAACCAAAAAAAAGACGCTGGCTTGTTTACTCGATCCTTTCCATTCCACTCTTCAACTTCAGCCCGAAAGGTTCTCAGTGAGCACAAAGACGTTGAGTACATAAAGAAAAACCGTAATCTGTTGGAAGTATTGCGCTCATGTTTTGAGACATGAAGTAATTGTAAGTGAAACCAAAAATGTATTTTAATAATTACACAAAAATTTGTTTTTCGAAATTAGGCTGATGGTGACTGAAGTGACGTTAATTCAACTGAAATCTGCCAATGTTAAATATTGAATGTTACGCATTTTTCTAGATTCCAAATGGTTAGCCGGAGGATGTTCAAGAATAATTTTTAAAAATTATTAACAAACGCAGCCCCGATGTCCTTTCCGTTCAGAAGTGACTCTTACTTTCGAATCGTCAGTTTTAAACACCATTGTTACAGGTATAAATTACCAGTTGTCAGTTGCATGTTATAAATTTGTTTTATTGTTTGAACATGTAACACCAATATATGTGTTTCAATCTTTTTGAACCAGGCTAAATATCACCAAACACTGAAGTCGGAACTAAGAAAATCTCCATTCCACTCATCCTCATCATCATGAATCTGCTGTCGGAGGAGGAGTATTTCTACAAACTGGACAACATGGTCCTCATCGCCTCTCAGCATCTCCGGTCGCTATTTGCAGCGCGTTGGAAAAAAGAATCTGGGGTGGACTGGGGGCAGTCTGAGACTCAAGGTCAGGAGTTCATTGAGGGCCTTGGTCAAGCAGCCTACAACAAAGCCATGAACGCCCAAAAAAGGATTATTGCTAAAGGCTGCTTGGACGACTGGGATATTTCCGTGCTTTCACTCGTCCTCCAGAATCTTGGAGACTGGGTCTCCTACAAATCAGAGAATGGGGTAGTGCGTCAACTCACCGCTTTGCGAAACGAATTGGCTCACCATCCAAGCAAGAGGCTGAGCTTGGAAGAGTACAACATCAAAGTTGACAAGTTCCGGTTAATTATGCAAGGGCTGGGGCTGAAAGATGAAGAGATTGAACAAGTGATTACTAAAGCTGGACGGAGCTCCTCAATTGAAGCTCTGAAATACACGGAAAAGCTTTACGACCGGGCGAGAGGTCTCCTACAAAATAACAAGTTTGAGGCAGCAATTAGGTGCTACGATGAGGCGATTACGATGCCAAGCTTACTTCCAATTCATCAAGGAACGGCGTACGAAAAGAGAGCTGAGTGCTACATCCACTTTGCCTCGTACAACAAAAAGAAGCAATTGAGTATTGAAGTAGAAGACTGTTGCAATCAAGCCCTGAAGGATGCTGTTCAAGCTGTAGAAATCAAGGAGAAGTCGTGGCAAGCCCATTTCACAATGGCACAAGCCTACCGATTCAAAGGTGATTTTGAGAAAGCAGTTGCACATTGCCGTCAATCCCTGGAAATTTCCCCAGTGGAGAAGAAGGTCCAAAACGAGCTCGCATCTTCCCATGCCCTTCTGACAATACAGAAAGGAAATATGCCTCATCTCAGTTCTGACTCATTGCCCATGAACTTGGCTGAAAAGCTGGTCCAGTACTCCAACGGTTACGGGCACAACGTCACAGAGAAGGAGTTTCTTGAGACGATGGGCACTCCAAAAGAGATTGCTGACAAGATTCCCGGCCACAACTTTTTTGTCCGTGGTTATGAACACCTGCGTGGGTGGAGAGGTGACGAAAATGCAGTTGAAGCAGTCCGCTACTTCACCAAAGCGGCGAAGTTGGGATCCGCGGATGCGCTACACAGTTTGGGAATTTGTTACCGAACCGGAGAGGGTGTTGCACAAGACGTTTTCAAAGCTTTTGAGTGTTTTCACAAAGCTGCTCACTTGTCCCCAGATTCCTCAGGACGGAGAACGCTTGTTGATAAAAATTTTGGAGTGGCAGCTGCTCAGCATGATTTGGGGGTGATGTACGACCACGGGATTGTTATGAAGGAGGACCCGGCCCAAGCACTCCACTGGTACCAGAAGTCTGCCGAGAATGGGAACGGCAGCTCAGCAGTCCGCTTGGGATACTTCTACATACGGGGAGAGGTTGTCCCGCAAAATGACAAATTGGCTGAGTTTCACTGGCTCCAAGGCATCAAGTTTGGTAACGCCGAGGCTGCATTCGCTTTAGTTATTCACTACAAACTTCACATGGAGCCGGAGAAAGCGCTCAATATGGTCAATACGGGGCGAAAAATGGGCCACCCAGGTTTGACTGGAATAAGGGGAGAGGAAATCATGGCTGAGTTTAAAGCGGCTGTTCGGCAACGAGATGAGCTACTCCCAGAATTAGTTGCGTTCGAGAAACAGCACAAGTTAAATGCTAGAGGTTTGACATTCATGGAGCGGAGTCGTCGCCGGCAAAACATTTTAGACCCTAAACCAACCTCCGTTCACGCTCATCTCCAGTCGCGTGAGCAGGATTGGCGACTGGTCTTCGCAACATTAAAACATATCAAGAAATGGGAAACCGCAGCAGAAAATGGGTCACTAGCTGCAGCCGGCTGTCTGAGTACTCTTGAAGCTAGTTCCCAAATCATGAAATTGATCTCAGAAAACAACTATATGAAGGAGGAGAAAGCTGTGGAGTTGGTGACTGCTCTATACTACCGTTTGACCACAGTCTATCAATTAAAGGATTTTCAACCATCTGTTTTAAAAAAGATAGAAGAACCTGTTAAAAACCTGCTCAAGAGCCAATACGGCAAGAAAGGAGACGTGGAGATGAAGGCGAGATTCTGTTTTGTGGGCTACAACTTGAGCGTTGTTAGCGGGGAAAATATTGCTCGGGGAGTGGAACTTCTGAAGGAAGGCCTGACGATGTATCCAGATAACGTCCACTATTACATCAGTCTTTGTCACCTTTATTGTAAAACGGATGACACGAAGTCGGGCTTCAACATTGTGACAAGGGGGCTGGAAAAATTCCCGGAGGACTTGGAACTCCTATTTGCCAATTGTGAATGTAGGTCACTTATGATACGTAACCCGAATGAAATAGAGGAGGTGATTGATGACTGCAAAGCGTTTCTTGACAAGGCACCACAAGACTTTCCAAAGGTGCCTCGGGTTTGCTATCGAATAGCTCAATTAAATATAAAGCGGATCCTTGCCCGGCGCACGTACTTCCCCACAGAAAAATTGACTGTGGAAATGTACTTCAATCTTGGGAAGCAAGCGGAAGAGGAGAAGCTGTCACTTGGTTTAGTAAGTCTAGAACATCATACCAGAGAACAGGTCGAATCATTTCTTAGAGATCTGGAGGAACCTGAGACAGAAAAGAAAATTCTGTATCAAGATAAAAGCCAAGCTGATGATGAACTCGTTAAACCAGCTTCAACTATCGCACCTCATCAACTAGAGTTGGGTGTCCTCCAACGGAAGCTGCATTTGACCAACCCTGTCCGAAAACGGTTGATGTTGAGCCAACGCAAATTGATCAAGGAGATGGCTCACCTTAAAATACGTGTGGATGGATCGTATTTCTATAAAGATCAGCGAATATGTAAACCCAAAGTGAGTCAAAAGGCTCCCAAAGGGTTGTTCAAGGTGACACCAATAACCCTGAGTGAAATGAGCCCTACGGAGGAAAACATTTATCACAACCGTTCCATCGACTTGACCGTCGTTGATGAGCCAAATGTTAAGCTGATGTGGGTTCAGCTAGTTGCTGAGGATGAGAATGGGGATCCAGTCCTTGTTTTCATCTATGATTTGGAGAAGACATTGAGCTGGAAGTTGACTTTTGGACGGAGGATCTCGATTTTGAACCCGTATATGCAGGTTGGGCTGCTGGAAACGGATATTGGAATTAGGGTCGATGATCAACATTGCCTTGTTGACTTTGGAGGGGTGAAGGATATGTGCCGGTTTTGTGGAGAGGAAGATGCCAAACATAACTGCGCAAATTGTAAGAAGGCTAAGTATTGCTCGAGGCAATGTCAAGAACACGATTGGAAGTTGATGAAACACAAGCTCATCTGTAGTTACATTAAAAATTGCCCTCTCTATTGATTTTTGTATGTGCACTTTCCTATCATATTTTAAATTGTATGTGTACACTTGGAAATATTTTATATCAAGTTAACTTACACTTTGATAGCATTTAAGTCCATTCAAAATTTGAGTGCCTTTATTGCAGCTTTTGTGTGTATTAATGATTTTTTTAATGAACCACCAATAAAAAAATTGCAAACAGATCAACAAGTTGCTCACTTTTTACATTTTTTGGAAGATATCTTGGAAGTAGCTTAGAAAGCATAATGAATTAATTGGGGCACTATCCATTTTGAAACCTAAATTTGTTCTATTGTCACCGTTTGACAAGCGAATCCTCAGCTTTTTTTTTGGTTTACTAGCCTAAGCCCACCTATAGGATACCTGTTAGTGGGAAGAACAGGAAGATGATGATGATGATGTGATATATAATATTTATATCGTTTCTTGCATGTTACACAAAGCATTGCAGTTCCTTCTAAAACTATGATTTTGTTCGATATTTATTTTGTCTGCAAAAGGCTCACAGTCAAATCAAAAACAAATTTAGTTATCTATCAAGAAAAACTTTAAAAAAAGTATAAAATAAATGGGACAGAGATAGGGGTTGCTGCGGAGCGGGTTATCATTGAATTTCTTTTCTTGGAATGTCAATGTATCGTATTACATCTAATGCATTCTTTAAACTTACGCAACCACTTTTTTAAAGGTTAAATAGAAAATATATTTAAATATTCGATTAACAGCTTGTTATATCATACTATGTTTATTCTTATCATTCAAAAAAGTGAATTATTGTAGAACTTAAAGACTATTCTATAAAGCGACGGGACCGAAAAATAAAATAACAATTAGATTGGAATACATGATTTAATCCCACTATTTGGGCCATCGTAAGAATAAAAGTTTAAACTTTTACTTTTTTTACATAAATAACTCCAATTAAAATTTTCTCTCTGAAATAATATGACACCCTGTTTGGAACACGATGAAATTACTTTTGCTGTCAGTGGCTGGAAAGATTAACTACTTCCACTTCCTTTTTCCACAGGTTACACTTGGGCCAGCTTTAGGTGTCGCCTTCTTTGCAGTTACATTATTAGCTGAAATACGAACATCACAAATGTATAAATATTTACACACAAATGATAAGTGTTTTTTGTTTAAAATTTTTGCTGCGGAGCTTACCGAAACGGTTAAATTCTCTGTCTGAGAGTCTCGGAGCATTACAAATCCTGCATTCGTCCTCCAAACATTCACGATGAACTGGATGACCACACTCATACAGAACAGCATCTACTTTCATCTTTATCGGGATGTCACATCGGCTGCAGACGTGCAAGGATTCATGTTTTCTAACTGTCCTCACTTGAATCCAGTCGTACTCCGCATGTGTTTCTTCCCCTCCATCATGAAACATAGCGTGGTCATCTAACCCTCCAAAGCTTTGCAACAGCGTCGTCTGAACTTCAAAATGACCCTCAGTTTTCTTAAATCTGAACAGAGCTCTCGCATCACAGACAGCAAAATTAGCGGGAGGAAATTTGCTCATGCAGACTTGACAAGGGAAAGTCTCGTTGTTCAAATCAATTCGAAGAGATCCATATCCAGCTCTGTGTGATGTTTGCTTGAGTGGTATTTTGTGAGATCGGCACGATTTGTTTGGACAAGTTCCATAAATGTTGAGGCCATGAGAATATCCCTCCCAGCTGTTTGTAACGGAAACTCTTTCCCTTCCGGTGTCCGGTTTCCAAATCAATAGCTTTGATACCCTTTGAACACCGGGTACCAGTACTTGGTGGACCTCCTCCACCAGCAGCTGTTCCATCATCAAAACGTAAACGTTTTCCTTTTTTCTTTACCTTTTTCAATGCTACTGTTTCTTTTATGCTTTTAAATTATTCTTCTAATTCTTCAAATTCTGTTAAATCTGAATCTGGAGCACTAATACGTCCTTTCAGATATACAGTGCACTGCCGCTGGAATGCAAATTTCTCAAAGGTTTTGTCATCTTCCATCATATCATCATCTATCCCACAAAAGTTTTTAAGATACAGAGCTTGGTTTTCTAATTCAATGCCTGCTTCCTTAAACTTCTCACTAATCATCAGCTTCAGATATTTGATAGTGTCTTCTTTGTGAACAGAGAAGACTGCAGGCAAACATTGTACACGAAATATAGAATACGATCTCACAGTAATCTCGAGTTCCGTAGATTCATGGTAGACGGATAGTGGAAGCTTGGTATCACACAGAAGTGTTTTTAAGTCGGTGGTTTTAGGAATAATTTCCCCATCATAAAGGACGTCCCATGATGTTGGAAGTGTTTCCAAATTCGATAGTGTCAGCCTTCCAACCACTTCAGCCTTCTCGTTTCTAAGAACAGCGTTGTAACTCATTGTTGCTGAACGAATCGCTCACAATTTCAATTGTTTTAAGAAGCTCAAGTTGAACTAACTTCTCAAAGAAATTTAGAATTTAACAGCCTTCAACTTGTTCCCAGGTTGGCTCGCTCAACTAACTGACCTTTCGTCACGTGTGCTAAAATTCAAAATTCAGTACAAAGTAAATTAAGTCAGAAGCTCCAGAAGGATAATAATTGGTCTGTAATTATTGTAATGAAGGAATTGTATAACAAATTTAAGAAAGATTCAATATTCAGTTTCAACCACTCACGAGCTCGACCAACTATAGATTAAACTAGGCTCGAGTAAGTCCAGTTATAACTTTTTCTTTTAATTTTTTTATTAAATGAACATTGACAGAAAAAAATCGTTCACACTAACAAACAGACAAATAATAAACAAATAAACAAATTTATTGCATTAATATATACTTTATTGCAAGCACTATCATTTAACTGCATAAAAACTCTTTTTCTTTAGCTTGTCAAATATGGATATTTGTAATAAGAAATCCCCATCAACAAGTAATTTGAAACTACAAGTTCTTACCCATTGATGAAACAAAGTTTCAGGCATTTTCCATGTTACAGACTTATTAATAACGCCTTTGTTTTAGCTACATTTATGCCCAACAAAAATTATGTCTATAATTTCGGAAGAGTTCCACAAACTACCAAATCATTCTTTATTATGCTATGTATTATTTCGTTCAATAAACCATGTTCTTATGACTAACTGACATCTAAAATAATCCTACTCATAAACACGCTTAATTACTACCCTTCACAATCTCACTCTAATCTAGCCGTTTTCCTTGTTGCAAAATAAGCATTTGAAGACAACGAGTTTGTTCAGCATGACAGAAAGGCAAAGGGAGAAAATATGTTATGCAGAGCATTTACTTCTCGAGACGAGTGAAGAAGAGAGGGCACTTTTTCGAGCCATTGATAACACATTTGCATGAAGCTTATTACGAACATAATATAATTTCCATTTCTCCCTTGGCACGACAGGTTTACTGGACACTTCGTTACAATTAAAACCTTATTTTGAATTTCGAGTAGATTTTGTGCTTGGAGTGCTGCAGAGGCTTGCTCTCAGCACTTGACAACCTATCCAAACATCTCATGAAAAAGTGTCACAGTCAGAAGAAAGCACGAAATGCAGTTTCCACTGCCATCTCAAAACACATATATTATGCACTTTAAACCTGCAAGCCACACCGCTGCACGAAAGGATCTAAATATTATGAATCAGAGACCCTCGTCTCTACCGGTTCTACCAGACGAATTTATATGCTGTGTGCGTACAAGAGACTTAAAAGCAAGGTGGCTGTATTACATTATCCATCCAGCCAGCCAGACAGTGGCAAATGGTTAATTAAAGTTTTATTGAATGACACATTTTACCTTTCCCGACGTCTGGCTAGAATGGTCCTCGTAAATAGGTAAGGCTCCGAACATATTCTCATGAGCCTCGCAGCTGAAAAGATTAGGACAGAGTTGAGTGGCTTGGTAGCTTTGCATGACCTGAAACTGCAAAGAAATTAAAAACACTTGCCATCTAATTATCTATCACATTTGTGGCTCATGCTAAAATAATATGGTATCTGGAAAATATTCTGGAAACATCAAATGAAACACATCCATGAAAAGTATTAAAAATCTTACGTTAGAAAAAGAATGAATTGGATACATTCGTTCTCTTTCGCTTCTTTATTCCCTTCCACATGTACACGCATATTCACAATCATCGATATAAAAACCAGTTTTTACTTTAGAGGAGAGAGCCTTTTATTGGTTTTGGAGGTTCGCGAAAGTCCTTATGCATTTCGCATAAAATGAATGAGAATGAGGATTTAATTAACAGTGGTCTGCTCGCTCAACATAGAAAGAATACAGACGGAGACTAGTTGGTTGCTGGACTTTCAACTTTTAAAGTGTCAAGTGATGTTGACATCTCGTTTGGTGTCAATTGTCAATATTTATGTACGTTATTTTTTTCGGAACGAGCAGTCTACACCGTGAGCTACCCTAAGATCTGCTCCAAAGCTGTATGGATCCGTCACCGTGAAGAGTGGGTGGACCAGAAAAATACCTCATGCTTTCTTAACTCGTTCAAATAAAATTTTAATACATTTTATGCGGCTTTAGATCAAGCAACAACACAGCTTTTTTGCGAATTACCAATCATCTTTACTTTCACCCTCCAGTGCAGCTACTGAAGCCAACCCCTGTTGCGTGTGCAGTTGAATGGCAGGCGAATTCTACGGTGCAATCACCACGAAGTAATCAAAATGGGGTTTCTATCACAAGCGTTCTAATCCCATAAAACACTACTATTCACAATATTATTTCATTAGAGACGCAAAAACAGTTGCTGAGATTTTGCAAGCTACGATGAAACGAAATATCAAAATTGCATACATTGCCTACCATTAAATAATTTTCCAGTCTCAGATTTGCTTACAAATTTATCGGAATAAAACAGTAGACAGTTGAATACTTTTGGACGACTTTTATACTCCATTTAACTTTCTACAATTTTTACCAAAGTGGGTGGCTTATTTCGTTTCTGGGGAGTCACCATGCATTGCTAATGCTCCAGGATTTTGATCCCATTTGTCATTAAAATTGCTTTTCGTATCTCATTATATCCCTGTTTTGTACAATTCGAAGAAATAATCGTGCGTTTTGCCTTTCTAATCCAAACTAGAGAACAAGACAATCAAAGCAAATAAATAAGAGTCGAGCTCAAGGTGTACATGTATTTCAATCGATAAGTATTTCATTTTTGTGACCACAACTTGCTTCATTTCATCAATGCACAGAGGGCAAATTAGAAAAATTTTGCGACACCTTTTGATATTCATATATGTGATAGAGCATTAA
The DNA here is from genome assembly GCA_034697805.1 of Orchesella bifasciata. Taxonomy (NCBI): domain Eukaryota; kingdom Metazoa; phylum Arthropoda; class Collembola; order Entomobryomorpha; family Orchesellidae; genus Orchesella; species Orchesella bifasciata. The sequence continues at coordinate 19,145 of JAQGAP010001566.1, forward strand.
ATTTGCAGACG
>JAQGAP010001567.1:0-19152 GCA_034697805.1 Orchesella bifasciata
TGTCCCAGCTCGTGAATCATTGTTGCCATGTTTTTACAGTTTCCTCCAAATCTTGCGAATTGATAGCCACCAATTTTACACACGTTTGACACTCCACAAATATTATCGTCAACTTCAATGCTCACAAAATCAACATCTTCTTCTTTCCACGGTTCAAATCGGATGCATGTTTTCTTGTGAAATTCTTCAAATGCCTTTTTCACTTCGTACATATCTTCCAAAGTCAAAGTGTGATTAAATTTGTATTTCACTACTCCATTTGGCCATATTTCTCCTTTGGAAAGGTGGAGATTTCCAGCAGCACTATTGCCTATTTCTTGCGTGACACCGTTTTGTGCCCCAGCGTCCCCTGATAACCAGTCATCAGGTGTGTCACAAGTGAAGCCACTTCCAAACACCCCAGAAAAAAGGAGTTGAATAAGGAGACAAACTACTAAACTCTTCATAATACACTTAGAGTCTTTGGTAAGATTCATTTTTGAGCTATGCTATTGTTTTGTCGGCGGTGACAAACAGTCAAATAAGTCTTGTCTGGCGGACGATCTGTTGATAAATAGTATCTGTTACAGGATTATGCTTTCAGCAGCTGCGAAAATGTTTTGCGTTGAAGTATGAAGAAACCTGCAATTATGCAAATATGTAATATTTGCATAATTCTATATTGTTTCACTTAACAAGTTTCGTGTAGAAGTATCATCAAGCGATCAATCATAACAGGCATTCTTATAAGATTAAGTTCTTTCATGCAGACGCTTTTTTGCTAAAGCTTCAAGAACATTTCGTGGAAACAACTCTGCAATAACAAAATCTTTTTATCTCAAATCAAGTATACTCACAAACAATGAGCGGTGTCAGAGCTAGTGCTGGCGAAAATGGGATGTGAAACGTTTCGAAACGTTCGTTTCGTTTCTGTTTCACTTTTGTTTCCAAAAAATCGTGAAACGAACATTTTGAAAACGAAACGGAAATAAACGTTTCCACTTCGGAACAAACAGAAAACGAACGTTTAAACGTTTATTTTTAATTTAAAAAAAGACTAAATGCAACGCATACAAATTCATCAAGATCAAGTCTTCATATTTTTACTTACATGTTTGCGTCAAAAGTGCTTTGTTTTTCAATTACATTCCAAAAATAACCTGCTTTGAACTGCCCTGTTGCGTTGCACTACTCATTTGGTGGCTGCTGAGGATAGCTAGGTTTTGATTAATTACCCTGATGTTGTATGCATGGAATTTTTACTCATACTTTCAAACACATATTTTTGAATATTTTCATTAGCAGGGAATATGAAATTCCATTTTTAGGTAGGTTAATTTCGTCTGTTTGTAGATTTTCGTGAAAAGTATAGTTTAGTTTTAGCTCAATTTAAATTAAGGATTTGTTTTATGAAGTTTTAAGTAAAATGTTTTGAATTAAAGTAACCAAGTTCGTTGAATAAGATGGTTTGCCAGTCCAAAATTCAACTAATAGCAATGTTTTGTAACGTAATGAAGGTATTTAAAAAATATACGTTTCGATTTGTTTGTTTCGTTTTTCGGAGGAAAACGAAACGAAACAAAACGAAACAAAAAATATTGAAACGTTTCATTGTGAAAACGAAACAAAGATTCTGTTTACGAAACGTTTAAAACGACGCCAGCACTAGTCGCCGAATCATTACTTGGAGCCAAATCATTACTTGGAAAAGGATATGGTTTTATTCATACAGATTAATTACGTATCATTACGAATGATTGACCAGCCGCATTCACAAACAAGCTCATCATATCATCATCATCAAAACGAAATAATCTCTCACTTGTTGCAGATGCTGTCGTAAACTCATTTAGCATGCCTCTTTTATTCATGGGCGAAGCAGATTTGGTTATTCATGATATGTCTATTGAGGAACATGCATGTTCTGACGGATACTGTATAGTAGTCAGCTTTATATTCAAGCGTTTTATACTTACGCAGAGAACAAGTTGACATCCACAAAAATATTCTATAACATTTATTTATCTATGAAAATATTTTATTAATTTTTCGATTTCGCATATTGATAAATATTTGGATGATGTGATTTTGCTAATCAACATGTTTCGCCCTTACAAACATCTTTTTGCTATCATTCATTCTCTTTTTTTAAGAAAGCAGTAATTCACCGGCAATACACTGTACTATTAAACTCATTTGGTGGTTTCAGAGAGATTACAAAATGGACAAATGATTACTTGTGTGAAGCCCACAGCTTCATCATCTCATCTCTCGCTCCGTCCCACAGATCCTTTGGAACGTTCATTTATCACGCGAGTATTCCAAACATGTTCAATTTTTTATGAAACAACGGAGATGTATGTCTGCTATGTTTTACTCATACTTTTTTTGATCAATTTATGGCAAGTTTTTATTTATGCTATTCGTGAAGAATGAACAATTAATAACTAAAACTTGCTTTCTTAAATATCTTGACGATAAGTCCATTGCTAAAATCAGGTCCATAAATACGCACATTTTCAGTATTCGGCTAACTTCCTCCACACCAATTGCATTGATAATTCATCCGGCTCATATTGTCGTAGAGTCCACTATGGCGCGTTTTCAAAAGTTTCTTTGGAAGTTTATCACAATTTCAAAATATATGAAGTTGTCACGATCTATACTTACAAAATCAAGTTCGCTTTCCAAGGTTGAATTTGAACGCAAGTTCAGCTTTTGCACTTGCCTTTTGCTCTTTGAACTTCGGACATGTCATTGAGAGTCAAAGTGCGATTGAATTTATACATAACTAGGCCATTGGGCAATATTTCTCATTTGGAAATGTGAAGGTTCACAGAAACACTGGTACCTGATCCTTGAAATATTCAATTTTGTGACCCTGCGTCTACCGTTAGCCACTCATCATCGTCATCATCATCAGGGATGTCACAGCTATTAGCTGATGTGTAAACGAAAAAGAGCTAAACGAGCGTTCAAATTTTGATTTTCCCCGTCACTTTTCCTTTAATTTGCAGCACCATCAGTCTAGCAGCTTGATGAAAGGTGATGGATAAATGACAGATACTTGAACACTTGCAAATATTTGTTCATACCATTGTGGCAATAAAAAAATCTTGGGAAAGTCTTTCAACTAATTAATGCAATGACGTCTCGTTTATAACCCAAACTATTTTTACAAATTTGCATAGCAAAGCATAATGATACCGGAGATGTTATGAAACAGATTTTGCAGCTGCTAACAAACCATTTCCCCAAAAAAACTCGTTTGCTGGAGTTTGCAGATACGTACAACAAAAAGCTCGCACTTGATAAAAATATGACAGAAAAAAGATCATCATGCAAATCTAACTTCTTATGATTGCATTTTTACATGAATTTTTCCCTAACTCACATTTAAAACATAACTGAAATGAAAAATGTTTTGCCTGATTTGTTGAATTCGAGGTTATTTACGTATTACACTTAATTCATCAGTTTGTGTCATATTTGTTTGTATATTACACCGTCATTAGTTTCCGGTTGATTGTAAACTTACAATAAACAATGTCAAAAGTAAGCCAAGAATCTGCACATGAATAATACATTAGTTTTTGCATTATTAATATCATCTAAAAAATTTGCCCATCCACTCTAGATAGTATATTAACTTACTGTTCCAATCAAAGAGTAAGATATTGTCATAATTCCACAGGCGGAAATAGCCACTGCGTTACTGTTCACAGAATTTTCAAGAAAAATTGACTCACTTACGTCCAGTTTCAATGAACGTCTGTTTTCGAATAACCAAACCTTGAATTGGCTCATCTGTAAAAACATGTATTACTTGAATAACATAGGTACATTTAGAGTAAGTTAATTTAAAAGTATATTTATTAGGGTTTATATGAATTCATTAATTTAGTAATTACCCGACGTGACACTTCAGCTGAAAATAGGAAAATTAAAAAGTTTGTCAAATAATATAACGCCCACATGACACCAAGGATAGGGTTTGAATGAAAGAGCTGAAAGTTATCACGAAAATGTATTGCGTCCGTAAAAATGGATTCAAAAATGAATAAGAGAATTGTTGGCCCGATAATTTTGTTTATCCTCGAAGATAGTATTGTGAGAGATTCATAGCAATCAATCAATACTGAATTTTTCTGTGTGCTAACAAACGCCTGTAATTTCCGTATAGTTGCATCAGTGGTATAATTTTCGACATTAGATTTGGCCGAGAGCAATTTTACAAATTGATTTACAGGAGTTAAAAGTGTGAGGACAAACATCAAAATTGCAAGGCGGCTAAAAAGACCGATAAGAAATTTTGAGAGCATTACCAAAGCTAATATTACCAACAAAATTAAATCATGGGGCAAATTAAACTCCTGTGCAGCTTCGGATTTTGGAGAAAGAGAAAAAGTAAATGATGCCTCCGCTTTTAAAGACAAGTACCACATTTCAATCGAGTTTGCCGCAGCACTACCAGGCACAATGACAGTGCTGGGGGTTGTCAGTAAACGAATGCCTGCCATAAAAGCATAGAATGCAAATATTGGCCAAAGAAACTTTTTTGATGTTATCCTCGATTTTTCGCATTTTAAATATGGATTAAGACTAAATGAATTAAGAATTTTTTCCACTGCCTTTTTGCTGCTCCAGAAAGATACAACCAAGGCTACTTTAACGAGGAAGGAAAATAGAGCTTGAAAAAGGTTGAAAATGGAGGTTTGGTTGTTATTTGAAGCAAATAGAAACACCTTTTCCACTCTGACGGCATCGAGGAACAAAATGACCGCATGGTTGATGAAACACAGAACCTTAAATAAAGTTCATGATTTATTAGAACTCAATACTTTAATTTTTATTATTTATAGTGCTGCAATATTTGGGTTCATTAAAATTAAGTATATTTTATTACCTTCTGCGGAAGCCATTCAATTACTTGGAAATTGTACTTGTCTCTCCGAAATCTGTATGGGGTGAAAAGGATGAAATAAGAGAAACTGAAAAACGTGTACAAAAATATCTCCGCCATTTGTAGCTACGCATGGTTCGCAGAAAGCTGACTTTGTTTAACGCTGCAAACTGACTACTTGAGCCTCAGTTAGTGCTTTTTCAAAATGTAAAGAATACGACAGTTTGTCAATAAATCGACTATCTTTCTTATTGTTATTCGTTTTTCCTTTGCTAATGTGTTTGACATCTATCGAAATTCACACCCAACCGCTTTAAAAAAATTATAAATTAATAATGTATGCCAAATCGATCCTGAACCTGTTTTTTAATATTTGAATTCTTGTTTTACTATTATAGTAACAGAACCCGCAAGGGCTTATTAAGGTACTCTGATGGTTGTGTCAACATAATATTTTAATCTCTAAATGCTTTAATATATTGCTTCAGGTTTTCTACTAAGCTAACAAAAGGTATCGTCGAAATTACGACATAAGATTGAGAAATCATATTGAGTGCAGAAAAAAGGGTGGCAGCAAACACTTTATTAAATTTTGATGGTAGTTTTTTTTCTTTTAAATGAAATATTACCTTTCACGTCAAAACATCCACTTAGTCACCTTGTAAGTTATTATAAACCTAGTCATCCACTTAAAGGTAGTACTTTTATACACGCAATTTAGACAACTAAAATTTATTTGTAATATTTTTTCACAATTTAAAAATAAACCAATGTCTTCATAAAACAATGTTTATGAAGTAAAATATTTGAATCCATTACTTTGACATGGCGCTGTGAAGTACATTTAGCATTAAATATGTAAAACAATATCTGTTAACTTATGATAAATAAAAAACAATATTTATCAGTAGACCTGTCCAAAAAATGTGGTTATAAGGGCCGAAATATATATATAAATATGTGCCTAAAAACGCCAAAATATGTGGTCAAGTATGTGGTTAAAATTTTCAAAAAATTGCTAAATATGTGCTTTAAGGTCAAAAATTATGTGCCAAAATAGTTTACTTCATTCTTTAGCGGTGTTAAATTTCATTTACGCTTCAATTCACATAACTTTATTATATTTAGAGCTGTTAGCAATTCGTTTCAGACTTTTTAAGAAGATTTTTACATAAAATGTCAAAAATGTTAGTAAAAAATACACGAAAAACGGCAAATTTTTCCAAAATAACGGCCAATTTGAAGAAAAAGGCAAAAATATGTTACTACATATGTAATATGTGCTAAAAACCCAAAATATGTGAAATATGTGGTAACAACATGGTTTTAAATGACTCCATTTAGTACCAAATGTTCATCTACAAAGTTTGGTTGATTGCAGAGAACGCATAAGAAACATGTATTTATATGCTTTGGACAGGTCTATGTATCAGTGTGGTGTAAAGTCCCTGTTACTTAATCTTGAGCCCTTCCTTGCGCAAATTTTTGTCTCCGATTTGGCTGAAAATTTGTAGAATATAGATTTTGATGCGTAGATTACGAATCTACAATCAATAGACAGATTTAACGATCGTGGCACCCCCCAACCATTGTTGTGATGGCAACCCGCCGTATTTCCCGCTAGCGGCGCCACGATCGTTAAATCTATCTACTGATTGCAGATTCGTAATCTACGCATCAAAATCTATTATCCTACATATTTTCAACCAAATCGGAGACAAATAGTTTGCGCAAGGAAGGGCTCAAGATTAAGTAACAGGGACTTTACGTAATAGTAATTTCATTAATTGATGTTGGGAATCAGCGCGAGTTCATTTATTTAAGGAGACAAATGGTTTATTTTACTTGTTCAAAAACGTGAAACAATGTTTTATCTCATCGTTGGAAGCTAGTCATCAACATTTTTCTGAACATCATTGTCACTTTTTTATATCACAACATTATATTTAAAACTTTGGGTTTAGTGAATTGTACGTAGTATTGATATTGGTTGTATTCTTGGCAGAACTTAAGCAGCTATTTTAACTGTAAATGTTTAAAAAATTATAAAAAATTAGGTTAAAAGTTTTTAAACATTCAAATTAAAAGTTTAATGCGTTGAAATTTGAACGAGTTTGTTTTGTTTGTTCAGTTCATAAATGATCTCAATAATTGGGAGTGGGAGTCAGCATGAGCGTGTTTATTTACGAACGGCGAAACTGCGTATTTAATTTTATGCCCTTTTACGCTGGCGATGAATTAGTCACAATCCAACGGTATATGGTTGATCATTATTGCAAATTACGTTGAAGCAAGCATTGCAAGGTTTTTAACACGTGAAACTATTTTTTGGACATGGCAGAGACGTTTCTACAGGCGTATTTCAATTTCACATATTTCATTTTTCTGACACCCTTCAGATTCGCGAGAAAGGGTTCAACAAACAAATTTCAAATAACTGAATGGTTGCCGCAACAGGTAACAAGCACATTGTTAAATATTTATATTAATAGGCAGAATTTCTAGTACAAAAAATTTAATTTTCCATTTTATTCTATTTCTCAGTTGGGTTGTGCCTTTCACCATGTCATTATTATGTTTCTTTACGTCGTCAAAGCTCAGAAAGCATTTGTACGCGTTTCATTTGACAATCCCAATTCCGTTTTCCTTCTTTTTGAAGTGACGTTCTCTCTTGTATACAAAGCAGCTCTGATCAAAGCGTTCTGGGATAAAAAGAAAGTCGTGGTGTATATTCTAAATTTATTCGTTTCTGATCCAAGCCTTGTCTATATACGGTGTAAAATATCTCGGATTGAGTCCCCATTTTTTAGCTATTCCATATTTACTATCTATGCAGTCATGTCAGTAGCCCGTTTGGTATCACCAAGTACTGCAGTTGGCTCTGGGCTAATGCCGTCTAGTTTGACAATCGATTCATTTGAATCTTGGTACTTTGCCTTGAAGTTTGAAGCAAGATCAATTTTTTCAATGCAACCGAATTTACAGATACTTAGCTACATCAACGAAAGTTTCACTTTGCCTCAGGATGGAATTTTGTTAATATTAATAGTTCCCATTTTTCTTTCAAAATTTTTCATGGCTTGTTTTTCCGACTTGGCTATTTTAATGTTTGTGTTAACGCTTCATGTTCCAGTGAAAAAATTCGTTTCGATGGTAACCCATAGTAGTTTAGACGAAGAAGCGTCATTACTACAAAGAATGAACCTGGTCGCGAAAAATAAAATACAAGGAAAACGTAACGTCTGCAAGTTTGAAATCTTTCAAACTGGCTTAGCAGGTCCATCGAATCTAATAAATTGTTATGAGGTGTTAAAAAAGCTATCATCAAATATCAACAACGTTATGGGACCAACCATCTTGTTTTATGTTGGAGAAGCATGTGTAACTGATGCAATACACCTTATTGACAATTTCAAGAAAGCGCATGCTAACCCATTTCTCATGACGGTCTCATGCCTTTTTTATGTCATCAACTTTTCCATCTTCTTTTTTTCCGCAGAGGTCTGTCGACAGGTAAATATTAAAAATTATACGAAACTCCTAGGGATTACACTTAACTACATTTGTAATATACTTTACAGATGAATTCATTCAAATCCTGGATTTTTGATAACAGACGCACCCTGAATTTAGAAGTCAATGAATCTATGTTTCTTCTGGATTCTGTGGCCAGTAACGCCGTGTCTATTTCCCCATGTGGTGTGGTAACCATTTCGTATTCCATGATTGGAACTGTGAGTTTAATTTTACAATTAAAATTCAATAATTTGGTAGAATATTGGTTTGAAAGTTATTATCGATTAATTTAATTCCATTTGTAGGTTTTGGGCGTGCTGTTGACTTTGTTCATTGTCAGTTTGCAATCAGCAGCAAATTAAAATGAAGTATAAGTATTTTGGTGATTTAATAATTCTTTTGTTGTATTTATTCGTGAAAACATGTCATTTTTTAATGCTTATTAAAAGTTGCAATTATTGCTGGTCCATCCAGTTCAGAATATCTTGTCCATATGTATTCATCCATTGAATATTTGCGTCCATAGCTTCAAAAGCTTGGTTGAGGTGGGTTGAAGTATCCGTAGAATTCATCAGTTTGTCATGATGCGTCCTCAAAAAGTTTTCAACCTTAGAATGAGTTTAAAAAAATAACATGTTAATTTTTTAAATGGCTCATTTCATTTACAAATAAAATTGATATTTTTCACTAAATACCTCATTTTTCTGCTCAGTGGTACTAAAATACTCGGCCAAATACCGCAAAAGCTGGGGTATAATGCTGCTGTATCCACCACCAATTTTTTCCACAACTTCATCAAAATTTGTGGCTAGAAAGGGAATTATCATAGCTCGTCCAAAGGGAAGAGGTGTGTCAATCAAGTAATTGAGCACATGCCATGAATCCTGTTCTGCAAAACCCATTGATGAAGTTGGTTGCAACGTTTTCTGCAGCAGGTATTCCAAAACGTCCGTTTCTTGAGCACAGGCTAACGAGCTTAAGGTTCCTAAATAGGACTCCTTTTCTAGCCTCATGTTATGGTATTTTTCATACATAAAATTGAAAGCTTCCATTCCTCCAAATGCCACAATCGCACATTCCAAAATGGGGCGCAATGTTTTTGGGAAGACTGAATCAAGGGGGTTGACACCATTTGGGTTAGTGGCCCATTCCCTGTAAAGTTTTTGAGAGTAAGTTTGGGAATAGGGTGGTTTAAACAGTCTTTTGTTTCGGCGCTCCAAACGACAGGATACGTAAAGCAATTTTTCACGAAGTAATTCCTCTTCGAATTTTGTCGGCTCGTCTATCTGTTCCAACAAGTAGTCGACTTTTGGTAGAAGAAATTCCTGAAAATAGGTGTATGATAATTATTTTACTGTCATGTTTTTATTAACCACGACGTTAGGGATCATTGCATACTGTGAGTTGTTTTTAGATACCTCAAGTTTATTGTATTGAGGATGTGATAAAAATCTATAATAAATTTTAGTAAATTTATCAAGAAAAGCTGTCCACACAACCAAACTATCCTCTTTAATCAAATACGTGGTGAGGTTAATGGCGGAAGAGTAGTTTGAATAATCTAAAATAAGAATGGTTCAATTAAAACTGTGATATTAGTGAGTTTTGAGATTTAGTTTAAACATACTTTTTTCTGCAAAGCCAAAATAATCCGTAATTAGTCTAGCTCGTGCAAGTGGTTTGAATGTTCCATGATTCAATTCCAACTGGTTTTTAATTCGGTGGAGAAGAACAGGATCTTCATAAAAAGTGCGGTGGTAGCCAGTTGCAGAAGGATTTGTAAGAAATATCTCATCCGTGTTACCAGCAACAAATGTCACATTTTCAAGGGGTGACAGCCAAGTTATATTTTGTTCAGAGCCGTGAGAATCTTGAGTATGCGTTACGGGCAACAACCACAATTCTGAATCCACATCCTCTTCATTCATTTCTGGCTCCAACTCAACTTTTCGATAGGTTTCTTGCTTAAATGCAAAATGCGTTTGATTGGCAACACTCAATTTGACAAGAGGAACTCCTTCGTTTTCCATAAATCCAACGAGTACTGTTACAATATCGCTCCAAGTGTGATTTCCGGCAACCATTTCATTCAGATCAAAATAATCTGTGTGGTCATTGTGAGCCCACAAAACCTTCAAAAAGAGTCGAACTGCTTTTCTTACTCCTTCCCTACCCAGAATACCCTCGAACGAACGAATTAACAGCGCTCCCTTGTTTGAACTTTCAAGTTGAGATTTCGCAGAAAGTTTGTCAATTCTCTCGGTTTCTAACAGATCAGTATAAATGGCATAATCTGATAGTGCGTTGTCAGCAACTTCTAATCCAAGATATTCAATGTATCGTGGGTAGAATTCGGAGAGAATAAATTCACCCTCTGGGTCCCACCAAGAACCTACCCATTGCTTCGCTAAACCTTGAGCTAATAAAATAGAACAAAAACGTTAAAATGATGTAAATTGAAAAGGTGTATATATTTGGGGCAATTCAGGTATGCTTACTGATGTGTTGAATCATGTGTGCATTTGTTTTCTCCGCTTTTGCAGTAGGAATTAAATTTATTCCTTCGTCAGTTGAATACCCGTAGACATTTATTCCCCTAGAAATAATGAGATCAAGCAACGTACAAATTGGAATAATTATGGCATTCTTGAACCTAAAAATGGATACTTACCAACTTTCAAATTTTATGGATTGACCAGGAATGAAAAATATTTCAAGTTTCGGAACTCTTGCGGATGTTCCAAAGTACTCTTCATAAAACGTGAGAATTTGTGAAGTATAATATGCAGTATGTTCAAAAATTCCTTTACTGATATCCTCCTTTGGTGCATGAACTCTGATGACTTTCTTGTCCTTTCCAAACTGACGCTCTACGTTGGCTATATTGTTAGAAAATATGGCAAACGTCAACATTATTGGTGGAATTTCAATTGGCCAACTATACTTTTCCACCGTGTATCCTTCACATTGCAAACTGAAAAGGTGTTTAATTTCAAATTTTGTATTTTTGTAAACTTGTTAGTTCAAAAGTTGCAGCACACTTACTCAGGAAAACTACTGACAAGGTCTCCATTGGCCACAGATTTGTACTCCATTTCTCGAACTATTGTTAGATTAAAAGTTGATTTCACTCCCGAACCAAAACAAGGAAACATTGTGCCACAAACTGATGCATAATCTCGATGGTTATTTTGTAGCACATTCACCAGCAGTTTTGTTTTGTTTTCAGCAGCGTTTACATGAAGCCATTTATCTGGGTTTGTACTATATTCCATGCTAATTTCCAATGGAGTTGCACCTAAAATCTCAGTTTCAAAATAGATTAGCACTCGCGAATATAATTCTGTGAACTCATGGTCAATCTCTTTGATTGCTAACGGTGCACTGTGGGATGTAACCTGTGAAATGTTAGAAATCCAAAGTGATTTCTAAATATTTAACTTGTAAAATTGATATAAAACAGTTTACTTGAATAAAAAAGTTACCTGAATGGTGCTAGTATTAAAATGTAAACCCAAAGCATGTAAAGCGAGCCATTTCAAATTTGCTTGTGTTTGTCCTGAAATCCTAACTTTTGATTGGATCTTGTTTTTATCCGCAAAATTGTTTTGGGTGTTTTCTAAGATAAATCTCATTTTGATTTCGTAGTGTGACGGTATGAAAAACAGATCTTGTTGTTGATCCCATTCCGTATTTTCAACATCCTCTGATAATTTCGTGGATGTTGAAATTGATCTTTTAAAATCTTTTACAGCAGCCACATAAATGGCTGCAAAACAGAGGCACAAGACACACACGAATGATAGCCTCATCTTGTTTAATGAGTGCCGAATAACACATTGACGTGTTGAAGCAAAGTAAATATTTCATTTATCATGGTATTGCTCCTGCCTCAAATGAATGTTTTTGCTGAAGGTTATTGTCCTCTTATATTGAAGCAATTCTTTATTATATTGAAAACGTCGCTATAAATCTGCACTCGTGGGTTAATGGGTAACTCAACGAAAGCTTATGAAACAGATCTGTACCACTCACACATGTCATGAATATTCATTGCCATTTTGATTTCGCTTCTACAATAAAAGTAACAGAAAATGACAACAGGTGAGAATTCCGTTGTTTATTCATACTTTCATTCATACTTGCAGAGCTGATCAATTACGTTGAGCATTATGTTATACAGTTCTGAAGAGAACTTTTAAAAACTTTCCTCTGGAAAGTATGAAACACTCCAACTCCACTTACCCACAGTTACACTTAGTTATTGAATTCGATAAACACGAATGTAGATTCATGTTTTTGTTTCCAACACGATAAACTTGTTGGTTTTCATCAGTTGCATTTATTTCCTTTTGATGATTAAACTTAACTGGCACAAACGACTAAAGTAACAAACGACGTTACACGTAGCATTGTTGATAGCAAAATAACAAAGCTTATACTACACCATTTTTGTTTTCTACTGCTACTTCTTAGAGCAAACCTTCAATCTCGTAAAAAAGGACATTCTAAACCGATTTTGCTTTGAAATTAGAGATGGGATTGTAGAATACTCACCTCTGGAATAGTCTTGCGAAATGGAAAGCCAAATATATTGGTAAGACAATGCTAGCAATTTAAAAATTAACCATTCCGACTAAAGCAAGTGAGACACGTTGCGTGTCAGTTCTGTTGGTTAAGCGGATGTAAAAACAAATGAGATTCGTTGTATGTAAGTCTCTCTACATGTTGAAATTTCATACTAATTAAAACAAGAGCTTCTAAAAATGGCATAAATACATACATATATACACAAATAATCTTACATATCAAATTTATGTGATGGTCACTGTCGTTAGGATTAGTATTGATCAGTCCGTCTTTTTGTTTGAAACCAATGCAGGAGCAAAATCCTTTGGCTCAATCTCTTTTGGTTTTTTGATAAAAGCGTTTCTTAAACGCTTTTAAAATAAAATATGTCTGAAACTTCTTCAAGTGTGACTCCATGGATGTGCGATACTTTCTGCAATGTGTAAGTTGTGCTAACAAGTGTACTTTTCTAAATTTTTTCTTTCTTAAAGCAAAACTAACCAATTTTTCATTTTACAGAAACTGTACCGCATTCGTTCAAGAGATATTATCAAATTGTAAGACTGCTAACTCTGAGTGTGACTGCAGACGATTTTGGGAGTAAGTTATTTAAACAGGAATTCAAATGATATCAAAATCTGACAATAAATTACTATGAAAATAATTTACTTTCTGATTTAGATTACCCCTTTTCTGGATTATTTTCCTCAGTATTTGGATTGTATTCATTCTTGTAATCTACTGTTTCTTTCAATTTACGAAATGTCATTGTTGCTGCAAAAAAGAGCGGAAAGTCATCATTGGTGAGTATATCGTTGAGGACATGTAGACCCATACATTGAATCACTAATAATGCATTTTATATCTAGATCCTGTTATGATAATCCGTCCGATGGGTCAACCGTTTCAAGTAGCTACAAAGCAAACCAGATCGTCAGTTGTTGGAGCTACACATCAGGTTTTACCAAGGAAATTTTAAATCATACACTACACATCGTTTACAGCCTGGAATTCCCCGTTTTTTAGATAAGCGCCAAACAATACTATATAATGCGTTGATTTCCCCAAGTTTATATAAATCAATCATTCCCTGGTGATATAAAAATATAAAACTTACGCATGCACATGTCTTAGAATGTTCGTCCGTGTTTAAAATATGATTAATATGATTATAGTTATAAACTTATACGCTTATGCTGGGAAAAGATTTGTGTTACGCATAAGCAGATATATTATCGTCGAATAGTTGCTCACATAGCAATGCTTAGGATTGCAATATCCGCTATCATATTGTTCAGACAGTTAGTATTGCGTGGCAGCCAATTTGAAATTATATACACTGCTATAATAATGTAAAGAAGTATTGTTCTGGAGAGTTGAAGTTTTATGCTAATTAAAAGTAGAATTTTATCTACACTCAGCAACGTTTATATATATACCTATTTATTGGAAAAAATAAGTTAAATATTGATTTTTATTTTACTTTTTGGTATATTCCATTACAAACTCTTGAACAAGTCCGTGTTTATTTTACTCTTTCGATAGACATATGGCTGGCTCTTAGAAGCCTGTGGATATCAGGTGAAAAAAGTTTTAAATACATACTTTGTACATTTAAATACGACCAGGATGCAAAAAATAATGTATGGTCAAATAATTCAAAGTTAATATTTTAGGGCAGAAAAATAATCGGACCGACAAATAATAGAAATCGACCAATAAAATTGACTGAAAACTTAACAGCAGAATTCTGCGATTTCTGGAAGAATAAATTTTTAATTTTATTGAAATTTGTCACAATATAACACAATATTGTTTAGGTCAAAACACATTAATTTAACATAATTTTTTTAAATATATAACCTTTATCCAGTTTAAAAAAATATTATCACAAACTACACGGGTCAGGTACATTATAATGGTTTAAAAATGGAATTTTTGGAGACTCAATTAGGTTTAATAACATTATTATACATTAAATTAGTACTATCATTGAACTAACAGAGCTTTTTTAGCTTTCTCGGGTCTGTCACGCTTCCTCCTTTCTCCAATAGGTACTTTTCGTGCCTCTGGTCGTACGTTATATTTGGCCATTGTTATGGCAGTACCCAATATGTGTTTACAAATTAACTCTTTTTATAAACAAGGTCAAGCGCAGGATGCGTCTTCCAAGTTTTCATCTTTCATTTCCAACTTCCACAACCGTTTAACGTTGCTTTGGTAGCCCTCAAACGTTTTCCAGCTTTTCTTTCTAATCACACGTATATATTTATCATTGTCAATTTTAGTTGTGATGTTGTTGATTTGGTTCATTGGGTAGCAGGAAAGAGGTAGAATTTCGTTCGATTATCATTCGAAGTTCGGTACTTCATTTGATTTGCAGTGAACCAGTCAAAGGCATCCGCCTGAAGTTGAAGGCTATGAGTTGACTTTGTAGTGAACTCTTTTATATTTATACTCTTTTTATAATTTGAATATTTTAGTTTTTAATGACCGTTTGGTGAATTATATGTATATTCTGCTTAAGAAATCAGCTCAATTGCATTAGTAAATCTGAATACGTGACCAAATGATTTCGATTCTACATAATATAATTCGAATTGAAATTATCACTGAATAAACCACTCCTAAAACAATCATGAAACAAGCAACTCTATTACAAATATGGCTGTGCAAGCCATAAATGCAGAAAGAATAATGAAGAAAATTATAGTCACGTTTGACTCAAGTGATAATTTATGTTCCTTGAGACATGTACTACCCGCCCTTTCTGTACTTTTTTCTGTCCAAACTTTCCAAAAGTTGTAAATACCTGACTGTTCTAAATAGCCCAATCTGTCTCTCATATAATAGCCAGCACTCTCATGTGCATACCACACCGCAGATTTGTCCACAAGTGGTTGTTTTCCAGCATAAACACGTCTGTTACAGCTATTTTGTAAATCATTCAGGAGCGCATTTATTTCAAGCTGTCGCCCTACATATGCTGTCTGACCACAGTTGTCTAATAAGTCAATAACAATTGAAGAATTAACCCGAGTAGGCGCGTGTCTTGTATGGAAAAGCAAGCTGAGAAGATTTCTATCCTGAGTTAAATTGAAGGTGTAAGACCGCAAGAAAGTCATATCCTGCCAGTTATTTCGTTTACGAGCGGCTGTTAGCAATTCGTTAAAAATACTGATTCCTAGACTATTATACAGTATATCATACATTTTGGCTCCGAATTCAGTGCAATAATAAAAATGAGTGGCTGGCATGTCCTTAAAACATATATATTTTGAAAACAATTTAAAATTTAATATCTGGTTAAAGTGTTCAAACTTTAAAATTTTATTGGGGGATGTTGTTTTTGCAAAACTGTCTCCTTTGTATGCATTGCTGAGTACAATAGAAGTTAGAAGCCACACCGTGAAGAATCCTCGAAGTTGCTTATTCCTGTAAAGTTCTTTTGTGTACACAATTGTGCTTAATAGTAACGCGGTAATTGTTAAAGTAATCGAGATATCCGTGGTAAAATTTTCACTATGATTTCTTGTCTTAATTAGGATTACCCGAATGGTCGCCAAAGTACCAGGAATAGTTAGTAATAAAACAATCCAAACTTCTAGCTGAAATGGGTGTGTGTATGCGAAATAATTTAAAGATGGTTTGCCATGGCAGGTCAGAAAGTTAAATGGATTTATCATCATTTTTAACGTTCCATAGCTATAATTTAACATTGGTGACGGACCGATTGCAGGGCGTTTGTGTTCTATTTTCCAATTTATTTTAAATGGCAACTCCAAAGTTTTTGTCCCTTCCAACAAAATTGACAAAATTACTTCGTCAAAGTTCGGATTTAATTGTAGAACGTCCGCTGTTGATTTAGCATTTTTGATGGAATTCAAAAGTGTCTGGTTTGTGTTTGTTAAGCTGTGTTTATTGTCTATGGTATCAGACGGCATTATTTTATAATAGGATATATTTTCCCCGTTCCCTGTAGCTTTCATGTGAAGCTTATTCATGGAATGCCAAAGTGGAGGAGATTCACACAAACTTACAACATTTTTGAAAGGATAGGGTTGGTTGAGTAGGTCACAAAATTTACACATGAACGTTAAACTGATACAAGTTTCCCCAATAAAATCCTCATTTAAAAACTTGGATTTTTGAGCAGGATAAGTCAATATAAATGGTAGTTTTAGAAACGGGTCGGCAAAAAATATGGACCACTGTAGAGAACGGAATTTCTTAATTGATTGTGTGGAATTCGGAAGAATATAGAAAATTATCAGTGGGTACATTGCGATTGGTTTATGTTTCGTTGAAATTGATCGCAAAAAGTCATTGCTTTTAGAATTTAATACCGTAGATTCCACTACACAATAATGTCCTCTGCGACAATATGAAGCGTTTTCAAATCCGAAGTAGTTGTAGCTGTTCATAAAATTATCAAAATCTTCCAAAGGGTTAGCAATATTTAAGTCAAATATGAATGATAAGGTCTGACAATTTGTCCATCGGTGAAATTGTGCTGTTACTGGAGATGTTAAATTCTTGTAGTAGATAATCGGTGACTTAGCATTTTGCCAGTGTTGGTGTTTTGGATAATACCGAATTCTATTCCAAGTAAACACTATGTTTAGGCAGTTATCAAAGTCGTTCAGCCAGTTCAAATGAGGCAAGATTGCTTGTTTTTGAATGGAGTAAACGTGGTGAGAGAAAAGAAAGACAATATAACATTTGAAATATAAATTTAATTTGTGTTCCATAATTAAGAAGGCATGTTGTATTTTGAGGGAGCAAATTTCCGTGTTCTTCACAGCAAACGCAGAATGAAACTGGCCGTTCTAAGAAATGGAAATTAATTGCAAATGTTTCAAAAGTTGAAATAGATTACCCAGTTTAATCACTGAAGTTATTGATTCACAATTCTAAACAAACAAACAGTATATTATTGCAACTTTAACTTTTAATAGTTTTATACACTTGACTACAATTTTGTTTGATAATATGTATTGAGAAATTTAATATCTGAAACGATACTAACTAAATACCTTGATGGCTCTTTGAACATTGGCTTTTAACCTTCAAGTGCTGACATTCGTAATAGCAAATATTTATAAATATATCGAATATGTTACAAACTTAGTGAATTCATTTAAAAACTAATATAGCATTATCACTTATTATCCGTCCATTATGAACAGTAACGAGAATTAGGGATTTCACGGACAGTACAAACCATTTCAATCGTAAACCCGATACCTGTTAGTAAATAAAGAATAATAATTACATACAGAATTAGCATTACATTAGACTCGAGTGATATTGTAGGATCATTTGTCCTTGTAGAACAGTTGCTTTCTGGCAGTTCCAAATTAAGTCCAGTCCGCTTCTTCCAAAAGTAATAAATCCCCGATTGTTCCAAGTAGCTTATCCTGTTCCGCATATATGAACCACCACTATCCTCAACATACCAAGTGGATAACTTTTCTAAATACGGACGTTTTCCAGAGTAAATTTTGGTATTGCAGTTTTCACGAAGCTCTTTCACTAAACCTTTAATTTCCCGGTCTTTTGCAACATACGCAGTTTTATTGCAGTTTCTTAATAGTCTACCAATACTTGACACATCCATCTGGGCTGGAGTAGGAACACTGTTGAACACCAATCGCGCATTCATTCTATCCAGCTTTAAATTGAACTTGAATTCTTGCATAAATGTAACGTTATCCCAACTCCCTCGGTTTTTTGATGCAATAAGAAGTTGTCCAGCGTTATTAAAATCACTGCTATAAAACAAAGTATCAAAAAGTTCTCTGCCAAACTCGTTGCAGTAAGAGAAAAAAGGCTACGTGCTGTTTGAGTTAAAACAAACAGGTTTGGAAAACAATTTAACGTCCGCAAGCTGTTCAAAATTTGTCAATTTCAGAATTTCTTTTGGGGCAGTGGTTTTTGCAAATTTATCTCCTTTGTAGGCATTGCTTAAAACAATGCACATGAGAAGCCAAACCGCAAAAAATCCTCGAAGTTTCTTACTTTTGAAAAATTCGTTTGTGCTGACTGATGTGCCTAGTAACGACGCCATTATTGTAAGTACAGATGACGCACAAACATTTGATGTATAAGTAGGAGATTATATTATTGTATCGGTTAAAATTATCGGTTTTGCTTATTCATCTTAACGATATTTACGATACTTT
>JAQGAP010001568.1:0-19151 GCA_034697805.1 Orchesella bifasciata
AGGATGCTGGCAACGGCGAAAAACTTCATGGTGAAGGGAGTCGAGTTGTGGTGTTGAAGGTGAGAGAAGTGGCTGTGGTCTGATACTCAACTCAATTTTTCAGCCTGACTTTATACCAAATGGTATGGATTTCGCTACGTCAGAGAATTAGGTGGCTGATGTCAACTTGTATAATTTAGTTGTAGCTCGTGAGGTGCTTTAAGCGTAATTGGCAATTAGTCAACCAACGCAATTACTTTGCTGTAACGCCATTGGTTGGTTGGTTGATGCGGCTTCATTTGACATATTTTTATATGTCTAGACAGTTATTAACTTGTCCATTAATCTCATACGTGTAGATATAATGATTAGACCTGTCCAAAAAATGTGGTTATAAAGGCCGAAATATGTATATAAATATGTGCCTCAAAATTCCTGAATATCAGGTCAAATACGTGGTTAAAATTTTCAAAAAATTGCAAAATATGCCTACTGAGGTCAAATATTTTGTACCTCAATATGTTACTTCGTTCTTTAACTGTGTTAAATTTCATTTACGCTTCAATTTAATTATATTTGGAGCCGTAAGCAATGCATCTCAGACTTTAAGAATAGATTTTTACATGAAATGTCAAAAATGTTAGTAAAAATTCACGAAAAATTGTCAATTTTTCCAAAATAACGGCGAATTTGAAGAAAAAGCCAAAATATGTTACTACATATGTGATATGTGCTAAAAACCCAAAATATGTGAAATATGTGGCAACCACATGGTTTCAAATGACTCCATTTAGTACCAAATGTTTACCTACAAAGTTTGGTTGATGGCAGATAACGCATAAGAAACATGTATTTATATGCTTTGGACAGGTCTAATCATTAGTTACTGGTATGTTAAATTTAAAGCGTTTCAATAAAATTAAAAGAAATGAAATAGTCAACTAAAACGTTTAGTTCAAATATATGGAGCTTGTATTGCATTGGACTTTATGTTGATAATAATTAAGAATATAACTAAAAAGAAGGTTGCAAACGATAAGACGATTAATTTTTCAACTCCAATGTCAGGTGTGATTTAAATCCTCAAATGACTTAAAGTGTACAAGACGAAATAGTACTAGGCATAAGTAGAATTACAATTTAATTTACAATTTAGAATGACGGTTTCAGTTTCACTCTTGGCAAACAACAACAACGCTGAATTCAGTGGAAGCTACATATCGATAGCAGGCAACGAATTGGACTGAAATTGAAATGCATGCAATTTTCTATACTCGATTCTTCAATTGAGCTTGACATTTTATTACTAGGAAATTTCACAAAAACAAAAATATGGAAGCACAGCACAACAGACTTGAATGTGAAATGTAAAGCAAGAACTTGCGGTTTAAGGCTTTCATTAGGAAAGAAAATTAACCCAGATATGAACAGCTTCTACGTAACCTCAACAGGTTAACAGGCAAAGAATATCTATAGAGAGTACAATTTCATGTGTGTGTGATAGGATTCCGGAAGTCCAGAATGACCAAATAAACAGTATATTTTAAAAATTCAACGAAACAAGATTTCTGGATTTATATTTATTTCACGGGTTCAATTGCCAAAATATTTGAGGTACTTTAGTAATGCAATAGCATTTCCATTGCAGTACAAACTGACTGATACGACTCGCATAATTGTTTTAAAATGATTATGTTGATTCTAATGTGGCTCAACATAGACCCCAATCCATTCCAACTATAATAATGTATCAAACCATTTCTTAAATTGAAAGTTTTCAATATGAAATTATTAAAAATACAGAGATGATTGTTAACCTTTTGTCAATTTAATTACAAATCAGGCTGTGTTGCAAACTATTGACAGTATGTGTTGCGTATCATATCAGAATTCTAAAATCTCAGTCATTAACAATTGCAATTTTGACAGTTTTAAATAAATAGCTATTACTTTCTGACTGTAAGATTTATATACACTCCAAACGAAGCAATAGTTCATCATCATATCATCAACGCAAAGCTCAATGCTCTTTGCTCCTATACACAAGCTACTCAGTTCTGCCTTTCTTTCCCCAATAAAAGACATACTATGTAGGTTATTACTTTACATGCAACACTGTTTCACTGTAGCTGCTACTTTTTCCCCTTCAGAACTGCTAGAGTAAAAAAGTCGAGCTCAGCTCAACAAGTGAACCTAATTGAAGAAGACCAAGTATTTCATTTATGAAGCATGCACTAAAATAACCCTTGTGGAGACTTGCAACGGGCTAATTACAATGCAAATTCTACTGAACGTAAACTTAATTCGTATTCTGATCTTCTACACTTTTAGTCATTTCACTAATTAAATCACATCCGGCTTAGGGATTCAAAAGTTTATTTGACTTATTGCGTATAATATAATTTTCATTTAAATTTCTAACTCACAGCTCAAAGTCCAATTAAATAGAGACTTCTTATTTAAAGTTTATTTTTGTAATCACATTTCATCATACAGCATATTTTTTTAATTCTGTTGAAACCTTGTTATATCCAAAAACCAAATGATGCTGATTTGTTTCTTCTTTAAACCAGAAAACAATTTAAAGCGACACGTATAGATGTTAATCTATTAGCTGAACAGTTGTTACTGAATAAGATACCATTTCAAACTGAAATCTTTCCTATTATTTCAGTAGTACATAGAACTGCTTCCCATCATCATCATCATCCATCCACGCTCAAAGCAAGTCAGACGGCGCTAGCTTACTCATAGTTGGTGCTGCTCACAGATCTGTGTGATTTTAATTTCCCTATAAAAGATATACACTGCTCTGACTGCTTGTTGTTGCTTTACTTTCAACTCTGTGCACTGTAGCAGCTAACTTTAGAGTTCAAAATTAATAGTCTTATTAAGAGTAAATACACAGTTTTCATTTCCACTCACAGCTCTACGGTAATTATTAATTCATTTATTCAGCTGAATGAAAGCAAGAGATAAGAATCTAATTAAAGTATACTGCTGTTGTACTATTATTCCTTGGCATTATTAATTAATAAAACAAATCATCATGAGCATCTAGTCTGTACCAACCGTAGGAATACAATCATGATTATCTGCCTGTTTCTTGCATGCATCTTCATAGCATGTTAAAATCACGCCAAAGCAGTTTCCATGATCATTTCAGCTTGCGAAATAGAATAACAATTTAAAGTGGTAACAGAAGCTGTTTATAGCACCGTAACCAGAAAACTACAAAAACAGGTAACCAATTAACCATTTAAAAAATTGTATTATGGTATAAATCTGCTTTTCCTTATTAGTTGCATAATACAAACTTACATTCCAGTGCTTCCACAACTGCGAGATTTTTCTCCACAATTATCTTGTGATTTGGGTGTAATGAACTCCATTTTTATACGGCAGTAGCAGCAAAACTGGTATTATTTCAACGCTCACCTGTTGAATGAAGCAACAAAATCTTTTAAACATTCAAAACAACAATGATGCATCAAACGATTTTTTAAATAAATACTTCTGAATGCAGGTTTTTCCTAAACAGCTATTTCAATTGAAAACAAAACGTAAAAAGTTCATTATAGTTTTATATTATTAAAGACAATTTGGAATCAAAACTTGCAGCGTTTATCCAATATAGAATTTCCTAACATTATATCAGATCAGTTGTGCTTGATTTTAAAAAGTCTACCACAAACAATTAACTTAACTTCCACAAATAGTATAATAGTACACCTATTTTATTTTATTAGTAGTCGCACAATACAAACTTAAATTCCATGACTTCCAACTTCAAGGAATTCCACATATTGACAGACATGATCATCTTATTATCTGATTATCATGATTTTCTGAAAGACTGGCCATCCCATCAACATCCTTCGATTTGATAAGGCATATAAACTTCTAAAACCAGAAATAATTCCAGTGAACTACATTTTTTGAAATATTTCTGAATTAGAACTGTTTTTCTTTAACTAGTTTTTCCTTTAAAAATTGAACTACATACGTTCAACTTCATCTTTGCTAGCCCCCATCGTAATACACTACATTTTTTTATATTTGTCAATTTTCGAAATTCCTTATGAGAGAAAGCATGGAGAAAGTTAAGGTCAAACAATTAAAAAATTTAAAAAATTACAGAAACGCAAGAAAATGACTGGAAATGAATATTATTTTGTTATAACGGCGTTTATGACAATATAACTCTACTCGCAGAGCCTTTTTCTTGTGCTTTATACTTTTTTCAATTTTCCAATAGTTTGAGAAGGGGGGACCCTGTGTGATCTAAACTTTCTCCCATAAGGAATTTCAAAAATTGACAAATATTAAAAAATATTATTGTTTTCGAAAAAAATGCCCGTAGTAAAAATTCCAGCCAGACACAATCATTGCTCACTAAAAGGAATGGTTTGTCCAAGTTTGGGGCAAATTCATGAGTATCTTTGGGAGTCCCCTCCTCGTAAGCGAATGGGCAATTCTTGTACAGAAATTATTGGATACTAACCTCTACTAACGATTAGTACTGAACTGAGTAAAACAAGCATTTCTTTTATAGATGAAATTCAGTTGATTGCAAGAGTTCTTATTATTAACCTGAAACAAAAATTTAATGCAATTAATGAATGGTAGAATAAAATTACCTGTAAATATCATTTTATGTACAATAAGACGCGTACCTCTTTGTCCTTCACAATGAAAAATTTCCTCCCTGCTGAGCATGAGCTGTGGGAGAGAATAAGTAGATTCAAAGTTACTCGCGACATGACTGGACGTCATGATCTATCCTGTAGGATGTTGCGATGACAGTTTAATTTTTAGAATGTCATCAGCAGTATTCAGAGTATGGATGAATCGTTTTCTGCACCCTTTATTACCTAAAAATTTCAATAACTTCATCAGCGGAATTACATTACCACAAGATTTGTCAATTTGCACTTACCCATTTACTGCAGATGCCAATTACTGCAGGAGTATCCATCCCAGGAGCCTGCATTTGCGATGCAAATCTTTAGAAAATGCTCACGTTACTATAAGCTTTCTGTCCCAAAATATTAAGAAATAATGTATGTGTAGACATTAAACCTTCGTCCTAAAACAAATAGGATAAAATATGACCAAGAGTTTAATAATCTGTACTTCACTTACCGAATTCCAATTCCTTGAGCTATTCAAACTATTACTTAAGTGTTGAACTACTTTTTGCTTTCGTGTAGTGCTTTATTTCCAACCTTTTCTATTACAATGTATAAAATAGCACATTGAATTTAAATTTTTTCACAAACAACGACAACTGTAACAGTTGAACTGTTGTTTTGTTTATTTGCTCTTGTAATGTACATGTACAAAAGGGATATGAACAAAAGTCAAATACCAGTTCACAATGATATGGTATACTCTATCAGCCGGTATAAAAACACATAGCATCCAAATGTCTGGTGGAGAAAACAGCTGAAGTACGAGGGCATTTTCATAAGTAGTGCATCAACTTTGATTGCGCTAATCTCAATAACGACTGTCCCAATTACGACAATCTGCATATCCTCTGAAAGATAAACTTTCGTGCTGTTGTTTAATGGGTTATTTATAGTAGTAATCATTTGCGGTGCCGAGTTACAGCATATATTAACGACCATTTTTTCTCTAAGCAAGATATACGCGCGCAGGTAAAACTACAGTTTTGAAAGGGCCTTCCTGCCCTTAAAATAATTCGAAATGAGCTAAAAAAGATAACGTGGATCAATTGCCTGACCAATCATCTATAAATAGGTGGTGCCAGCAATTTTCTAGTGGTGACCCGTCACGGAAAAACAGGCCACTTCCGGGCCGACATATATGAAAAATTGCACTTTCAAAGCTAATGATGCTTTTTTCTGGGACCGGATGGGGGTTTTGTTGACGGAGTTCATCAAAAAGGATGCTACACTGACCAGACAAGCTTATGCTGATAGCTTGGATAAGCTAAAAGAGGCCAACATTAAGAAAAGTGGCCAAGAGAAGTAAGATACCTGAGTTTTCTGGGTAAATGACAATGAAGCTAGTCACTCTTCGAAGCTCGCCAAGCAGAAATTACCGTAGGTGGAGTTTATTAAACCGGACTTCCCTCCTTATAGCCCTAGCCTCGTTCCATCCTACTACTTTTTATTTCCCAATTGGAAATTGGACATACTTGGGAGGACGTTTAATGCAAACTAGCATGTAAAAAAAGTGCAACAGCATGGATTTTACATCGAGGCCTACCATTCATCTCCACAGACAGTTGGGCTCTTGCATACAGGTGGAAAATGTGTATACGAGTAAAGGAAAAATTATACAGAAAAAATCGATTGGACATGTCAAGTCGTTTAAAAATGAGAGCGATCTAAAGTTGATGCACTACTTAAGAAAATGCCCTCGTAAATGAACATGATATGATGCTGGGGTTCCTTTCCAAAGGAATAATGTAGTAGTCAAAACAGTAGTGTCAGCAAGTTCAACAGTTTTGGTGTATTGATTTTGATGTACTGGTTGTGATATTATTAAAGCGTTCTTGTGCCATTTTTCTCAGTTTTTGAATTTATTATCAATCAAGTAAAATTATGTGCAAATTTTTTGTTTAAATTTTGGCATGTTTTTTAAAATATGATAGTCGTATTAGAGTCATAAGTAATTAACAGTAAATTAATATTGATGCTTTGGTTTTGGCATGTTTTTATTGGTATTTGTAGTGAATAAATATTATGTGCTGACAAGTGCACTTTATAACTACTGGTAACTAAATCAACTAAATTTACATCAAACCGCATTCAATCATCATCAACATCAATCGGATCTTCGCTAGCTAAAGCTTCTCGCTCATCCCACATCTTTTCCTGGCTAAACTTTTTGTAGCTCAAAATCAAAGCTATGCTTTGATCTTGTTCTACGCTCCCACACGGCATTTTCATCTTTCGAACACATCTTCCGATAAACTGGTCGAACAACACTTTGGACTTGACGTTTCTCAGAATTACACACAGAGAGACGGAACTGTTGTCATATCCTTCTTTCAAAAGTCCGCATGTGACTGCCACTGTGTATTTGCCTCTGCTGAATGCATCTGTATCCTGCTTAACAGTGGATCTGTCGCTGACAAGAGCGACAGCAAAATCTGAATCCCCATCATTTAGAACAGCCTCATAATATTCTGCTTCTTCCTTGGTACGGACGAGTATCATAGATTGATGCTTGCAAATTCTTGGCTCCCGTATGGAATTTCTTGCCAATTACCTTTTTAATATCGTTTCGGAGTTTGGAAATGTCAGTCTTTTCAAGAAACTCTGTTTCTCTGATGTTTGTCCCAAAAAAATCATAAATGTTATTAGTTCATACTCGTTTTATAAATTACTACTTGTAATAATGGAACTCGAATTCCTCTCAGTAACTTCATAAACAATTCTCTGCTTTGGGAGAATTGGCATCACAGAGCCATCTTTCCTAGTTTTGTTTGGAGTCGCCGTTAAAAAGATGATTTGTTTTTGTTTAGTCATGCAGTCAGCCGACTTTTGAAACTCTTTAACAATGTTGACCCACGTGTCTGCTGGATAATGGTGCGCCTCATCAACAATCAGAAGGTCAAACTCTCTGAAGAAGGATTTCACATCTCCAATGACGTTCTTGTTACGATACATGAGACTCAGCGTGGTCTTGCTCCGTCCACCAAACTTCTGAGCGTTGACAATCACCAGGTTGATTAAATGGTCAGGTCCGATGTCCGCAGAGCTACGAATAATTACACCATTCTCCAAAAAGCTTTTGAGTTCTTTTGCTTGTTGCTCCAACCTTTTCAAGAAAACACATCTTGTTTCTAAACCCAAATGTTTCCCCGAGTTGCTCACTAATTACAGTTGATGGAGTTAGCACCAGCACTTTTCTAGCCTGAAGGACGTACGGCAGCATGAATATCATTCCACTTTTTCCCGACCCAGTCGGGGCCACGATTACCACGGGGTCAGGCTTGGGGTTGCAAGCCTCCTCAACTAGTCGCATATGAACGTTAACAACCGCATCAATTTGGTGGTGATAAATCGGACACTTTTGACTTTTGCGAAGAGTGCGAATATAGTCGAGAAATTTCTTTCCATTTTCCTCAAACCTGGATTTAGCCCGGGCTCGAGCTCCCAGAAAAGCAGAGAAGAGAGTAGAGGCATCCTCTTTTTTTGACATTATTTTGAATAATTACAACTGAAATACAAATAAGGTCAGGAATAATCCGAGTTGTTTGTAAGCTTTGTTCTAAGTTCTAAAATATTGAGCAGCTTAATAAGAAAAGAAGTCGATCAAACTCAAGATAAAGCGTCCAACGGTTGATTCCATTTACTTTGGATTTTTAATGAGTTGTTAAAGGGTTAAGTGGTGGTTAGCCAACTGAAATGGTATAGGAATAAAAGTTTTCCGTGATATTATGATTACTGATGTGGTTTACAAAACGTTTGCAACTCACTCAATGGTATAAGTTGTGTGTGAGTAATACTGATGATGGAGGAGGACGTCGGTGTGGTGGACCACAAATCACTTCCTGCTATTCCATCGTTTTTGTCCAGAAATAGATTGAATGAAAAGGTGAGCAAGCCACGCTTGTACAGTAATTAGAGTCTATATGATTTATGAACAGAGTCCAGCTCTAAACCATTTTAAATGGCCCATTGATAATAACTTTTGCTATTTATTGTAATCAATAAAATTAGTTGGAAGTGATACAAGAAATTAGTAGGCAGTTGTTTTACGCAGTGTTCCTTCCTGATGCTGGTTTTTGTTTTAATGAAAATCATAGAAGTACAATCACTTTATAGTGGTTAAATGAATTTTGTTTGAGGTTTTGCTTGAGAGAGAATTGAAATGCGAAATATGCTTTATTCAGTCCTCCAGACTAGTTTTTCACATGAATAAAAAAGCAGCAGTCTTGCAATGGTAGGAAGCTTGCAAATATGAGCACTTTGTGTGTAAGCAATGTCCTAGCTCTTCTGCATTACAGGCTTGCTAAAGACTGGAAAGATATAGCCCAACTCTTTATGAGCTCCTTCTGATTTAACTCGCGTTGAGCTTGCATTGATGATTATGATGATAATGTGATGATCACTGCTGCAGTATAAAATGAATTTAAAGCTTGCGGTTGGAAAGCAATTTCTATTTATTTATGATAAAGAAAATCACTTATCTTTGAAAAGTTCCAATTTGATTTTGAAGATTTGAGTTCAAAGAAATTTCAATTGTACGTAAACAAAAGGTTGTCACAATTACTCACGTTTTCTGCATCTACTATGTATCTTTCATTTCTTATCTAGTGTCTAAAAACACAAATATGACTGACTGAACTGCTGATGACCGAACATCATCAGCGTACATTTCAGTGTTTGCAATATTTACATGGAGTAGTAGATGTAACCAATTTTGGTGTCTGGCAGGGTATTTTGGTCAAGTAAGAATTCTATAAATTTGTTTAATGAACTTATAAAATAATATTAAATTTACGGAGTGTAACAATAAGCCAAAATTTTAAAATACTAAATTTAATTTGAGTTAAAAATTATTACTACTAACGTAGTTTAAAGCTTAAGAAACAAAATTAAACTACATAAATGCATTCAGAAAATCCCCGGACTGATTTTTTAATTTCTACTGTGACTGAATAGGATACTGTTTCCAACTGGAATCTTTGCTATCGCTTCCAAAAGACGAAGAGCTTTTTCATATCATCATCATCATCATCATCCATCCATCCATGCTCACAGAAAGTCAGGCAGAGCTCACTCAAAGTCAGAGCTATGCCTCTCTTCCCAGTCTTCAACAAGCTTGTAGTACAGAAGTGAACACTACATATGTATTCCTCGCTCGTGAACAGATGAGCATACGCAAAAGCTGCTAAGATCTATGCGAATTTCCTTTGCTTATAAAAAATATACACCTCTCGTTGTTGCTTTTCATTTCAACAGATTGCTTTACACTTAACTCTGCGGCACCGTCGCTGATATTGTCTTCTTGTGACATAAACTAATTTAGTTGTTTAAAGCTCAACTGAGGAACTGGATCTACTAAACATTAATAAACGCTATTTAATATGTACAAAGCAGTATAAAAAGCTCGATGTTGCATGTAAATGGTGGAAGCAAAAGGGGTTCAATTTTAACTGCAAACTGTTATGTCGGGCTGGTTTTTAACTTTCACCCGTTAAGTTGAAATTAGGCGTGCTTTTATCATATTAAATTGCTTCTGACTTCAGTGCTTAGTTTTCATTAAAAATTTACACTCACACCTCAATGTGCAAAGAAAAACAAGCTGTATTTATAAATGATATTGCTTCCTTTTCGCAGACAGTTTTGCTGATTTCAATAGTTAATATTTAATAATTTTAATATGTAGTTTGATTTAAAAATAGTTTCACAGAGAAACTGATTGTGAGTTTCCAATTCATTAACAATTTAATTTATTTATAAATTCCAACTTGACATTTTGTGAATCTCCGGAATCATATTTTGGGAATCTTGGCGAGAGTAAAAGATTAAAATTTAAAATCATTTACTAGTTGTACCATTATTCCTCACAATTATACTTAAAAACAAATATATATGGTTACCTCATCAGCGATAACCGTAGAAATATAATCAGCATTATCTGCCTGTTTTCTTACATAAATTTTTATAGGAGGTTAGAATCACGCCAAAGAAGTTTCCGTGATCATTTCTTGCGTAATAGAATAATAATTCAAAGTAGTAACAGAAGCTGTTTATAATACCGTAACCTGAAAACTACAAAAACAGGTTACCAACATTTAAAAAATTGAATTACAGTAAAAATCAGTTTTATTCTTATTGATTGCATAATACAAACTTACATTCCTTTAACAACTGCGAGCTTTTTGTCAATGACTCCAGAATTATCTTGTGATTTGGATGAATTCCACTTTTATACGGCAGTAGAAGCAAAACTGGTATTACTTTAACGCTCACCTGTTGAATGAAACAACAAAAAATTTTAAGCACTCAAAATGACAATGATTCATCAAGCGATTTTTAAATGTATTTGAATTGTGAATGCAGGTTTTTCCTAAATAGCTTATTTATTAAAAAAATTATTTGTGGTTTTCTATTATTAGAGATATCCATACTAAATGTGGATTCATATTCTTGTTGATTTCCATAAAGTGCATGTTTCACTATATTAGTGATTAATCGGAATTCCCATAAATTGGAAAAATTTTAATGCAGCAAATACTAAGCCAATAGAATGGGTAATTTCTGCACTAAAATTATTATATACTAACCTCTTCTTAGTATTGATCTGAGTAGAGCAGGCATTCATCTTACAGATAAAAGTCAGTTCATTGCAAGAGTTATTGCTATTTACCTGAAACTAAATAATTTGACTTCAATTTATTGAATGATAAAATACTACTTATAAATATAATATTATGTAAAATTAGACGCGTACCTCTTTGTCCTTCACAATGAAAATTTCCCTCCCTGCTGAGCAATTGGGAGAGAATAAGTAGATTCAATGTGATTCCTGACATGACTGGGCGTCATAATCTATCCTGTAGGATGTTTCAATGCTAGTGAAATCCTTCTCAATGTCACCATCATCGCGATTCTTGTTGTGGATGAATCATTGGTTCTTCTTAGCACCTATTGTTACCTAAAAGTACCAAAAAAAAAATTAGCAGTCCATTTGCAGAATTATATTACCAAAGATTTGTCACTTTGCACTTACCCACTTTTTAGGATGCCGACTACTTCAGGCGTATCGGTCTCAGCGGGTTGCATTTCCGACGTAGATCTTGAGAAGGAATAATGTACGTCTGGACATTTCACCTTCGTCCTAAAATAAATACGACAAAATATGAATAAGAGTTTGATGATCTGTGTAACGGTGTAAAAAATATTTTGTTAAACCACCTTTGATTCCATATCTTCCATTGTGCATTGATTATTTCACGGGGTTCCAACTGAAACAGAATGGAAGGAGTAAATATAGAGCTGCCCAGTTTTGTCGAATGCATCCTCATAATCCCACTTGCTGAAGGGACTAAGGATAAAGTAAATTAACATATAAATCATCCAACCACCGATAATTGAGAAAGCAACACGTTGAATAATTTAAATTGTGTACATCTCTTACCGAATTCCAGGTTCGTGAGCTACTCAAATTATTACTCAAGTGTTGACCTCTTTTTTGCTCTCGGATAGTGCTTATTTCCTGCAATTTTTACTATAATTGTACAAAATAGAACACCGAATTTAAAATTTTACGCAAACAACAACTGCTGAAGTGCCAAAAAATATGCTTCAAGTTTTTGGTTTGTTTACTTGCACTCGTAGTGGACATGTACAAAAGGGATATGAAAAGAAGTTAAATATCAGCTCACCGTGATATGATATACTCGATATGTTAAAAAACACATAGCATCAAGTGTCTGGTGAAGAAAACAACTGAAGTGAATGAACATGGGTATACATTTATGATATGTGAATACAATTCATACACTCTGTTCAGAAGGTATACTATATCATGTACTATACATTGCAGTTATGTTATGTATAATGTACACAATAACAAGAACAATTCTTTGTTCACTTTTGGGAGCTGTTTACTTGAGAGATCCCATGCATTTTAACACGCAGTACTGAATCACATGCAATAATAAAACATGCAGCAAACTTTCACAAATCTGAAGGATAATTATTTCTGTTGTTTGTATTGAACTGTTTCTAATTATTTAAAACTTTTGAATAACCACGCTAAGTAGGGCAATGTGGAGAATCTGAGGACGTAATAGTAACGTTAAAAGAATCAGACTTAAAGGAAAAAAGAAATTTTGCTGACGTTGAATAAGGGCGGTTCTACAGATTGCTTTGAAGTCAAGATATTCATTCAGGGGTTTAATGGCGGTCAGCCATTACTTAATCGATATATAGGTAATTAGAGTTTTGTTCAATGTTATTGAATTTTTATTTCTATCAGATCAGATTAGAACATACAACATATATATTATGCGTGTCTTTTCCTTACTTACAATTAGTCATGAATCACATTACAAGACATAAGTTAAGAGCTCGATGAGCTATTAACTCACGAGGGTTATCGTCAGGGCTATTATGACTAGGCAGATAAGGGCTATTATGACTGTGAGTGCTAATTGCAGCTGAAATAAAATCATGAAGACATTTTCACCAAAATATTATATTTTAATGAGTTCTATATTTCATGTTGGGGTTTTTGTTAATTTGATTAGTTTTAACGTAGACTTCCAGATTAAGTTGCAGCAATACTGGAAATTTTTCGCTTTTCTTCGATCGTTTCTCTTACGCTGTACGGAGGGGTTATTGTAGATTCTTTGTGTCTCACATTACACACTGTGCAGCAAGCAAAACATGTTTATATATGTTCAAATGTAACATCAGTCAAGAAAACACAGCTTGAATACACCATGTTTTTGCGAAAATTATTTTCGGTAAATAGTTATTCTGAATATTATTTAAACATTATTATACACGTTTGGGTGCATTTGTTAAACTTAAACGGGGCCATTGTAATCCTCTCAATATATTACTCCAGCTTCAACTGCTTTTATATAAAGAAAGTATTAAAAAATCGGTAGTCTAAAAAGCCTATGACACAAAATGTGCCAAAATTGGATGTATTGCAATTTGACGAATGCAACACTTAAAATCGAATTCATTGACGGAGTGTTGAAAGAAATGTGGTGAGAGAACTTCTTGAACAATAAGTCGTGCAGTGGGGATTCCCTGATCAATTTCTTCTATCAGAATAGTAGTTCATTACATGGAACGTAAAGCCCGCAATGCAATGATGACGCTCATCAATTAATCATTTATCCTTCTACTGATTGTATAAATATGTACTTAAGTGTGGCTTTTGCTTGTCTTAAGATTTTCTCAGTGTGCAATTTGTATGTACTAGACAATGTGCGTCATGAGTGAAAAATACTAAGTGTACTGGGTAAGAATTTTTCTATGATAGGTCAATATGAATTTGGACTTGTTCGTTATATTTATATAGGAATCCAATGTAACCTAGTTTGGATGACTCCGGTAAAAGATAAACTCTTAGTTTAACCAGTTTTTGTTACTCCAATTATTCCTAGCTTATAAAACAAGTGTAAGTTTGTTGTGTGTTTATACTTATGTCCTAGTATCAGCAGTGCGGACAAAAATGACTGAATTTGGATTTAAACACCTAGTGGAAAAGCGTTTCCACAGTACGACCGATGATCTTGACGCACGAGCGCATGTACTCGCAAACTTTTGCCACGTTTTTAAAACACTGAACTCCAGTTCTTGCTCAATTATAAATACTCCAATTGAAACTACCAGTATCGCAGCCCAAAATATGACCACAGCTATGATTTTAGTAATCTCAACCAGCTCAGGCTTCCCTCTCACGTTATCATAGAGCACCTTCAACTCTAGCTGTGCATGCCAATCTGCCCACTCTTTCCATTTGTAGAAAAGACCAGATGCAACGATATTCTGGATTGATTCCTTGAGCCACTGTAGGTTTTCTGTTTTGGTTAACCAACTCCACAACCGTTGATCAAATGTTTGAGGAATCTCTAAACAATGAAATCGATCATTAGTTTCCCTCATGAATTTCTGAAGTAAAGGTGTAATGTATTTTGTCGTTGATGTATCGTAAAACTTTCCAAGGTGTGGACTTGATTTAGTCACAAATTTTACATATTCATTCATTGGGACTACGAATTCAGACACGTTGAAAGCCTCTTTTGTGGATATACCCAATGCATTGAATTCCTTCCCAAATGATTCGTTTGGAGAGATAGATAAAAAAGGTTTCTCGTAAATAATCTTGTATCCTTTGTCAACAAATTCCTTAATCGTGTTGAACGGTCCTTTTGGTGCTGGAGTGACAGTGATAATGCTGGTAAATCCATTAGAATAGAGTTGATCCATGAGAAATGCCATTGAATTAATTACGATGAAATGGCGAGGATTGACTGATGCTCCAAAAACACTGGCAATAAATCCCACAAAATTTTCAATTACCTTTCCAGCCTGTCGGTGAAGCCTGTAGCACCAAATGATCGCAAAAGAAAGCACGCTCAACGTTGCCATCCAAATTTCTGAGGTGAAGGGTTCGTACCACAATGAAAAGTTTATGAGCGTTTCTTTAAACTCCTTCTTCCTGGGGCAATAAAGGACAGTTCTAGAGTCGAAACTGTTAAAATGCAAGCGAATAGTGGTACCGAAATCTACATTCCAAAACTAAACCTCTCCTACAATTACTTCGGGACCTCCGTCATAAACTGTAAACTTTACGTTTCTTCGGTTTTCTACAGTGTCGGGAAGTACGGAAAGTGAAACGTTGTGGCTCTCCGACAAAAGATAAAGTGACATGATGTTGTTTGTGCATCTGTAATTCATCCGATTTTCTGTGTTAAGACAAACGTTTTTTGGCAGCTTTCGGATGAATTCAAGCCAACCAGGATCTAAATACGCCAGTGCAGTGAGTTCTTTACTGTTCGCATTTAAAAATAGAGTTCTATGAAGTTCGTACAAATTCGTTTGGATCCACAGTTGGGCAAAGTCAGTTGCAAGAATCGGAGCGGAGGAACAGTATCCACGACAGATCATGGTGACCGAAGTGTTGGTCGCAGTGCACTCAAAGTTCTGGGGTAACGTGAGAATAACCTTCAGCGCTGCAAAGATTAGAAGATCTGTGTCCCAATTTGCAAGTTTGGAATTCCGGTCCATGATTTCTTTCTCAAATAACTGATCTTTTACAAGCCTAAATTGTCCCCAAACAAAAATAAATAATGTTCGTGAGGGAACAATAGTTTCGGCGAACGCGATAACTGACTGGTTCAAACTACTTATTTCCCACCCGTAGTGGATAGGACTAACGATGATGTTAAATGTGTTGGAATATTTGTAATTTTCTCTTCTCAGTTCACTTCCCTTTTGACTGTTTATGAAACCCGGCAGCAGTGACGCATCTGGAACAAAGCTGCCATTAGCGACTTTGTTGGAGTTGAAGAAATAGACTACGTAGTTCTCCCAGTTTGTATTCAATTGAGGAAAAAGGCGTGATAAGCACGAAGAACAAACAACTTGTGAAGTTGCAGCCAACAAAATCGCTAGTAAAAATACCGGCTTCATTTTTAATTGTCTAAAAGCTTCTGATTTTGGAGTAAATAAAAATGCAACTTACAACGAATAGCTTTTATAAATCCGACAACTGAAAACTCTCGGGATTAACTAATATGTATGTGCAGCATAAAGTCTTTTTTAAAGAAAATGTGGGAATACCTTTCTATTCGTATAGGATAGCAAATTTTTCACTATGTTCATCTCTCAGTAAGTTATTGAAGATTACAACTTTGGGTTAATGGAAAGGTGGAGAAAATTACGCGTTAAAGACACAACTAATGTTGTATGTGTTGTAAATTTCCTCATGAAAAGAATGGGATCCAGTTCGCTTCGTTCGTCTGAGCTGAGTGAGTGCCTTTTGGTTGTCTGAGATTCAACGGTCGTGCTAGAAAAAAGACATGTGTGCTAAGACATCCGGTCAATCAGACAGAATCAAGCAAAACACGTACGAGCGACGGCAACGAAAGTATATATTGATTTGATTATCTACGCTAATGAGTTGCGCGTGGCATTCGTGTTCGTGAAGAGAGGTGTATTAGTTACGTTAAATTAACTGGAAAATGTTTAAATTGCGAAAATGGTTTGCTTATTTTCCTCGATGGAATGGATCGAGTTTATATTGGACTGTATTGGAAACTGGACTTCTAGAACCAATTTGAGCATCTAATTCGGTTAGATTGGATTTCGCTTCCAGACAAGACATGTCCGCTATTTTTCAGACATCCGGCAAATCTAGACATACTATAAGAATTGTTTATGTACGATGTGATCCTTTCGACTTTATGACTTGTGCTTATCCGTCGTGTTTCGAAAGTATGTCTGGCGCGAAAATATAGTTTTGAGATTTCGACTACGTTAAGAAAACACAGTTTGGATACATCCTGTTTTTGCGAATAAATCTTGCGTGATTATAACATAAATTAAGAGGAAACGATTTTATTATAAAAGCTTGATAATCTTCTTGTATTCGGGTGTCTGGTTTTAGGTTAACAAATGTTAGCTGAGCACGATAAATACAAATATCAAATTAGGCATTGTGTTGATTACTTTTTAATATGTTTTTAAAAGCAATAACCGAAAAAAGCCACTGGTTTGAATATGTATCTATAACTGTGTTCAAATAATCAATTGAAGCTTAAAACAAAAATGATTTAAGTTTTCAATTCTACTTTCCATCAAATTTCCTCGAGACTCCCTAAAATTTAGGGGACTTGCTTATGATCACGAACTAGGTAATACATTAAAAGAAAGTTTAAAAAATGAGACTAATTTCTGAGGTGTAAAATGTTTCAATTCTCATAATTTTATAGGTTCACCAATAATATTATAACATGTTGACAAAATAAAAAGTAAACCCCTAGCAAGGCAGAAGTTTTTTATATGTACTAACTTACAATCAAGTTTTATAAATTTGTTGAACAGTTGTATAATTAAAGCGGTGTAATGAGAGAATTGTCAGTTGAAAATCTTCGACATACTATAATATGTATAGTAAATTATGCTACATACTCAAATGGGTTTATATGGTCTGTATCGGTAAATAAAGCTTGGGATTTACTTTCTGACATGATTATGATTGTATTATCCTTATAGCATAGGAAATTAATCTTAAAACCAAACCCTTCGAGTGATGAAACACGCAATTAAAAAAGTGTAATAAACGTTTAAAATGGATTTCAGATGCTTACCTACGACAGGGCGACTGCAAGCATAGATTTGGTGATCTTAAACACTTTTTTTCTCGAAGTCGCCCAACTCGACTTCCAGGATTGATAACTTCAAACCTCAAAATCTTGGAGCGCAATGGTCCGATTTTCATATTTCTTTTTGCATTAAACTTCCCGCGCATGGTGACATGTCATTCAAGAACAGAAACAGATATTTGATGCAAACCATGGTGGCACCACATATGACCCCACATTGAAGGTCACATTTTTATAAAACTTGTGTATGGTCCATATTACAGTATAAATATGGTTCATGAATCCGGATTGGCCCACACGCTCAACTAAAAATTTAAAAATATGACATTCGTAACTTGGCGCAAGATTTGAAATTTGAAAATCGGAGAATTTTCCCTCTGGAGAATAATCTAAAACGACTGTGCGCCAAATTTCAGGTCAATTGGTTAACTAATGAGTGAGTAAATTGCATTCCGTCGACGGACCTTCAAATGTCCCCAGTACAGTTATCTCAACTTACCCCAAAGCCAAAATGTGAACTTTTGCATAGCTATACAATGTCTATCGATATACTATAAAAAACCTTTGATCGGAAATGCGAAGTTTTATTTTTCGTGGAAAAACTTTGTTTTTACTGTGCTTTAATTCATAATTGCATTCTAAGAATTCGTTGATGAATATTGTTATTGAACTTGAATCTAATAACTTTGAGTACATGCCAGTAAAACCAAGTCATTGGCAGCAATTCTTTAACTACGAATTGCTCTTCGTTCAATATATTAGTCGAACTTAAATAAGTTTACATCAAAATGTGGGCCCACAAAGCAAGCTCGTATTTAATTTCAGCAGCATTGCTAATACTTTACCTTATAGAATATATTATAGAATATCGAAATTCTATAAAATCCAGCCATGAGCTACAGCCCGGTTCAATTTCCATTCCCACTTCTATCCCCATTCCAGCCATTTATAAGTTTATGAGCAGCACAACTGTGAAGCCATCCCATGCCGACATAGACGTGTCACTCTCCACCTCCTGTAAATGTTTCAAGTACGAACTATACGGAAGGTATCTAGCTACGCAGCAAGAAAACTCAATTAAAAGTTTCTGTAGCGAAGAAGCCAATCTGTATGGACCGAATTCACGGGTCATTTCCTTCACCATGTTTCAAAGCAATTCAACAGAGGAACTAGCGAGTGTGTGGAAAAAGTGGGAAGCAAAACATTGGGAAAGAGCTCTCACCGAGAATCTGGAGCGAATGAGGAAATACTTCCCAGGCTGGGTCATGAGGGTTTATTCCGACATGGATGAAAATGAGTTTGTTTGCAATTTGCGGTGTAACAACTTGGA
>JAQGAP010001569.1:0-19150 GCA_034697805.1 Orchesella bifasciata
TCTCCTTTTTTCACAATTGTTTTTATATGAAGATCATGATGATCATGTGTGTCCGAAAAAAACGTTTGCTCAGCAAGTGGACAACGAAAGAGGGATATCCAATCTTGCATCTTCAATGAAGTGATATTGTTACACCAAATTTTTTTCAGAGACATGTTGAGAGTACAAAATAGTCGAAACTGACCAAAAATTCACTTGCTTTTTTGCATACAATGCCTACAGATTCAAATGTGATGTGATGAGGTGAGCATGACTTTCAGCAAAAACAAAGTGCAGCCAAAATGCCACCAACGGTGTTAGTATATTTTGGTAGTTGGGAAGAAATGCTAGAAATCCAACTTTGTCCATCTCGAAGATTAATTATATCAAAGAAGTCATGCGCATACCTTGCAAAAACAAGGTACAAAGAGATTTTTTTTTACAAAACTTACATTCATATTATATATTCTTATGTACTTTGTTACAAAGTTCAATCTATGATTTAACTATACCA
The DNA here is from genome assembly GCA_034697805.1 of Orchesella bifasciata. NCBI lineage: Eukaryota > Metazoa > Arthropoda > Collembola > Entomobryomorpha > Orchesellidae > Orchesella > Orchesella bifasciata. The sequence continues at coordinate 494 of JAQGAP010001569.1, forward strand.
TCGCATCATCATTCAACAATTGCACTAACATATCTATCTGTGATGGAATTTTGGTATTCTAAGCATATCCTAAGAATCTTTGTGTGATCCCCAAAATTTTAGGTTTTATTCAAAGAAACAAATGATAAATATTAAGAAAACACCCAATCACCTTGTTTGGACGAGAATGATCCCGAAACATGCAAGCACGTTTTTGAGGAAGAATACGATTACATTACTTTTTTAGAGCTGACTTTTTTTACTCACTGTAAATGAAAGAAGATTACGCTAACTTTGAAATCATGGTGGATTGGTGGAAAAAAAAGTGGAGAGGAGAGCATGAAACATTCCACATTTTGAGTTAGCGATGTAGTGAAGGTGATAGTGGTAAAACCTAGGCAGTCTCACAAAACGCAATTTGTGAAGGCGGGCGGGTGGACACACAAATACAGATCGCGTCATGTATGGGATACAAAAATATATCCTTTGCAACAAGATGAAGATTAGGCTGGCATCCCCATCATCATGATTATGGAAATAGGCATAATATGGTTGAGGACGTTGGTATCTGTTTTAAGGGTTGAGATAAAATGTATCTTAAAAAGTCGGCGTTATATACGCGTCATAAATACATACTTCTTCTTTATGAACCGCTGTCTGTTTTAAATGTGTAAACAACCGTATACAATGTTGAGTCTGCAATTTATTGGTTTACCCCATATGTGTATTGGTCAGATGAAATTATAGCAGGTAGCTGATAATCACAGTAGCTTAAGCTAAAGTTGCCTATGCATTACATATTATTTGCCCTTTGTTTACACGTCCTATTACTGGCTCTCAATAAAAGATTAGAAAAGTACGGTTTGGATATTAACAAGGTTTAATATGGTGTGAAGAGCACGTATGCGGACGTGAATTTAAAACAGTGTTGGATATATGTGTATTGCCATCAAATTTATTTGGCAAAGGCATCACTGGCACCAAAAATATTTCCAACAATCAGTCAGTACAACAAATGCTGACAATATGTATATTATCTTCCTTTGCACTTCAACAAAGCATACATGATGATGATGATGATGGTGTACTCACCTGCATGCATGTGTGTTAGTTTTTAAGAAGTACATACAGAAATAATAACGATCATAATAATACTTGCTTGATGTTATAATATATAATCACGATAAGATAATGTAATGAAATGAAATGATTTGCAATGAAGTCTTGGGGGAGATCTTGGAAAAGCTGAAACTCCAAAAATGGAACTGGCAAGGACGACAGGCAAGAGCGAGCAAAGTGAGTAGCAGGTAATGAAGAGAAGTCAAAAATGAAAAGCTCTTCTCGCTCCATTCCTTCACAACTAAAAGTCTGAAGAGCTCATTTCTTGCTTCGTTCTTTGCATCATGTAACGTTACGTTGTTGGTTGTTTACAGCGTAAATGCAAAAGCATTATTATTCATGAACAAAATCTACGCGTAGTCGTTGTCGCCGTCTACGAGGCTAGGCCAAAGCCAAATTGCTCTAACACGAAGAAAAGTCCATCTATATCCGTCCATCCATTTTTATTTATATCAACCCCCTTACTTATGTATAAAAAAACTCAAGATTTGCTTGGCGTGACTATTAAGAACAGGTAAGTAAGTATAAGGAGCAATAAAAGTTGGTTTGGCGAAATATCCTTGCCCTGACTTGCTTGCACTCCATACTTCATCCCTATTCAAACATTAACATTGAAACAGTAAATGTTCATCATCATCCTTCTTTTCCAACTCACGAGAGCTTTACCTCCTCAGGTATTCTGTTCCATCCTTCTGGATTGATTCTTATTTGAAGTGATTTACAACAATAAAGTGTGACCAAGCTGGGAGGAACAAGTGCAAGTGAACACGGAAAAGGGAAGAAAAGCAAGAGCATCATGATTTTTTCTCAAAACAACACTATTTAGAAGTTGTCTCAGAGAAAACAATATGGTGGGGTGTGTGTGACGTAAGTAAATAAGAGATTTGCCACGAGCAAAGGAATCACCACGTCGTCAACATTATTGTCACTTTGACTGCATCAATAAGAAAAGGAGGATCGGCTCAAGACTCCAGACTCCGGTGTATTATTCTTCAGAGTTCAAAAGACAATTTGTGCATGCATCACCAGTGCAAGAGCCCACACGACTCATCGAATAAAACAACTGAAACGGCATTCCGTTATTAATGCATGATCATTTAGATACATAAATGCAATTACGTTAGGCGTTTTGAGATGAGTTGAGACGTTGAGATAACCATGTTTACCCGAGGAAACTTTCAGTGAGCCTTCCAACCATCTTGTTCGTATTTGGAAATCTTACATTGGAAGAGTGAAACACATATTCATGTGAATGTCTGTACGAGTTTTTTATATATATAAAACTGTTGAAAAGCTGTGTGAGATATGTGTGAAATAAATTGACAAACGTGTCATAATTCCTCCGATTGTGCTACACAGTAACATATTTTGTGAAAAAATCAATGAATTTTTTTATCGAAACAAGTCACGAAAAATATATTATTGTTATGTAACAAAGTGCATCCAGCCACAAATCGTGAACAAATGGTTGCTTTCATTGAGCTTGAGTAGGTATTAGATGATCGTTAATGAAATGCGCACTTGTGTTGAATGAGATTGAAGAGTGAGAGTTGGAATGGAATAATACCCATTGGTTCATTAGTGTCCAACGTCATTCCAAACGTGTAAATTGAGTTCGCCGCATGACAATGCAAAAATGGTGATAAATAATTGTGATCCAGAGGAGTTTCCTACTTTGGAAACGACTTCTTGTGACTCTCGTGGGATTCTTAAATTGAATCAAAACCTAATCATAAACAAATGTGTTTTGGATGAACTCTACCGGGTTGATAAAGGTGCTCCATTTGCCACGTAAGTTTCATTTATACTTTTATCATTTGCCCGTTTTCAGACGCATTAAAATTGTAAATTTATTTTCCTTGTCTCTATTGTTTTCTGTATATTCAAATCCAATTCTTTCTACAATAAGGGTAGGAAATGGTAGGATGATCCCACGCGCACTGATGCTTTTTTTGCTTTGTCATTCATAAGTGTTCTTGTTGCCTACACCGTACCTAGCCAGACTACTCCATCATAAATTTAAGTGGGATCTCAGATCTAATCGAAGAGTTGTCATAATTTAAAACTGCAACTGGTGCATATATGTGATTATTCTCCATTTCGTGCTAATAATAATATATATTATATATACGTGTGCTTCTTTCGTTTTTATAAAATAACCACAGAGGACTATATGCCCAAGTGAGACGATGTAAAAGCCTTAGGCCGACTGGCTCCCAGAAGTTACAACCGTACTACGCTGCCAAATTCAGTCCTAGGAAGAGACCTGGTCATTCCTCAAATGAAGACTGTGTGGAAAGCCTTCATGAAATTGCACTTCTTTGTCAGCTTAAGAATCCATACATCATCAGCTTCAAGGATGCTTTCATTTTGGATGACTTTATTGTTACCATCATGGAATTGTAAGAATTATTTATTGCACTTCTTCCCCTCGATAGATACATGAATTTTGGCTTGCCGACATAAATAAACCATAACCATACATGATACTTTGTGCTTAAGTCTAAATTTACATGCACTCTCTGTAGTACTTCCGCAAACGCTCTCCCAAAACAAACATATAATAATGTACAATGTGCTAATAACTTTCACCCATTTACTTTGAATGAGTGAACTTGACCTGACAGCTTTGTGAATCAGAGAATCATTATGGTCATAGGTGATAATGATTTGTTTACGCAATGCTTGTTTGCTTGCACAAATTATACCATGTTAATTCTCATGTAATGATGATACGGACTGCACGCCAGCATTTAGCAACAATTACATTTTGAGTGCGTGTAGCACTTTTTTAGGCTGTGTGTTTGATTTTGTTATGATTTACAGTGCCCCAGGTGGTGACCTTCAGTCAGTTATTGACGCTGATTTAGTGCTGCTAGAAAAGGATGCGTCGAGATTCGTGTACCAACTCTTGGAAGCCCTCAAATATCTTCATTCGAGACATATTGCTCATCTTGATATAAAGGTAGAAAAACATAAGGTTTCCATTCATGAAACAAGCGTAATTCTACTAATATTGACATGTGTCATGCCAAAAAATCATCCTGAATTTATTAATGTCGCGGAAAAGTACGCTAATATTACTATGAATTTGCAAACTCAAATATATCAGGCATTAGTACTACCTACTTCTTGTACCAAAGTTATTATAGGTACTAAAGGATTTTGACACTACAAATGTTTCACAAAATATATGACTTTTAGAAAATTCATATTAGGAATTCATGAGAGTAATAATATATATGCCTTGGCTGTATTTTACAAATGTCTGGAAGGATAAAAAGTTCCTCCATATTGTTGATAAATTAAATACATTATGTTTCAAGGGTTTGTCTTTTTATTGCAGCCACAAAATCTATTACTAATGGGCGAATTCCCATCATGTGACCTTAAGTTATGTGATTTTGAAATATCCCGAGTGATTAGGCCTGGAATGGAAATTCGTGAAATTTTGGGCACTCCCGATTATGTGGGTATGTACATTGAGTAATTTAACAGCATGGATGGAATAACCTTCGCAGATTATGACACTACTTTCCCAAACATGCATTTTAATTTTTACTGCAGCCCCAGAAATCTTGTTATACGAACCCCTGTCAACAGTTTGTGATATGTGGAGTGTTGGAATCTTGACGTATGTTTTGCTTACGGGATTTAGTCCTTTTGGAGGAGATACAGATCAAGAAACATTCAGTAACATCATAAATGAGCCCATTGATTTTCCAGAGGAACTCTTTGAAGATGTTAGCCCTGAGGCTATAGACTTCATTGAAAAACTGGCTGTGAAAAATGGAAGGTGAGCTGGAAAAAGTTTTGCATAATGTCTATAACATTGAATCTACAGTTCATATCAACATCATTATGGGAATTACTCAATTCCAGAACGAGACCAAATGCAGAAGAGATAGAGATACATGACTGGGTGCGATCTTATGTATCTCCTTCAACGATACCAGATCCACCTCCTTTACCTCCACCACCAGTGGTAAAGGAACCCGTTACTGCTACAATCAGTGCTCCACCTGGCAGTCCTATTATTGGTGGTTTCGGACCGAAAAAACGATGTAATTATGCTAACATACTATATTCTCATTTTTATTTCGCTTGCAGTCACACTCTCTTTAGCTCCAAATATAGCAAACTCTATAAAATTTACATTTGCCAAATTGTAGCACCAAGAAAAGCATCGGCAATGTCGGGTAGTAGCACTGCCTCAGTAAGTCCTGCAGGACGACGTCAATCAGCACGATCCATTCTGAGAGCATGCAAATCTGCATATGATTTGAATAAAATGGGTGGAAAGACCAAATCGAGAGAAGTGTTGATTGAAAAGATGAGGATTGCAACTGGGGAGCCATCAGGAGGACCATGGAAGCTGAGAAAAAATCTTAGCAAAAGCAGAGAGCAACTTTGGGAGAGCAAGGTAACGTTAGCTTTTATCGTATATTCTTTCAATCTACGGCCATTAAATGCACTTCATGACTCAAGACTCAAGAGTCACAGTCACACGTCAGATAAAATGTGCATAAACTAAGCACCTAAATGGCATGCTGACTACATTAAAATGCATGTCATCATCCATTCACTCATGTATATTTACAACTCTGAAATGGTTACAGATTCAACTTTCCAAAAGTTGTGAAAAAATCAATAACAACCTCCCTGGATCCTCTCGGTGGGCAAGCGTGGCTAATTTCCCGAGCCTTGATATGAACACGATGAAATCATCAACTAGCCAGGAATCTGTTATTAGCGTGATGTCTACTTGCACCAATGTGGGCAATGCGCAACAACAATTAGACTTAGAATGGCAACAGCAGCAGGTGCTCGATGATACGTTTCCGTATTCTATATCAATGCCTAATACTCCACCTGTTCCCAACTTTGACTTATCGCATAATAATGGTTATCACGAATCATCACCACCCATTATGAGCAACAACTATGGTGGTCTGCAATCCAAGATCCACTCGGAAGAATTCACAGGTTACCCATCATTGGCATCATCTAATGGGTCTGGTGATGTACAATACCCAATGACTCAAAGCCAAGCAACAAGTGCAGCTATAGAAGAAGCCCAAAGATCTGTTGCTGAGTTGATCATGACGTTTGGTGGTCGTGTCTCCAAAAAGTTAGATTTGAAGAATAAATTCGAACCAATTCTTGAAGTTGATGGAAGTGAGGAACAACCAATGTCACTGGGAGATTGCTCTGATAACAACAGCACAAGTGGAGTGAGTAGCATCATTCCAACTTCCGCCTGTCCCAATTCCAAGGAAAAATTGAATGATAATAATAACGGAAAACAATTCGATAACAATGCTATATACGGGTATAACAATAAACTTCAAACGTTAGCAGTTAATAAAACAGACACGGGTCAAACTGGCGAACCTGGTAGTGCAAATAGTAGCCGTAGAAATTCTAGAACAGCGCAGCAGATTCACGATGAAATGAAAACCGAGAGGAGAGCTAATCGATCAGAATACCATAACGCAACTTCAACAAGAAGGGGAAGCATGTCACCTCCTAAAAATTCAGATGGGACAACCCTTAAAGGAATTTTGAAAAAGCCAAAACAACCAGACCTATCTACTACAAATCGCACCTCAGAATTCCCAGGTTCATCATCTGCCAGACGTGGTAGCATTCCTAGCAACTGCTTCCGACTTTATGAGCAACATACTATTTCGTCTTCAGCGAAAGCTCCTAAAAGGTCTATTTTAAAGAATGGGTCCACCAATATAACATCAGATGCCAAGCTGAGTAAATCCACAGGGGGAAATCATAGTGGAAAAAGTGGTTCTTCAGACAGGTCATCCTCAAGATCCCCAGAGAATACTGCGGCAATGAAAAACTGCCCTCCAAAAGACAAGGAGGACAGCCCGGTTGTGGAAGGAAAAAATGAAAATGTGTCCAGTGCTCCATCATCCATCAACAACCAAAACGCTACCTCATTAAATCGTCAAAACCGGCCAACATCAATCCTTATTACAAGTAATGCGGACAACAAAATTGACACTTTGGAAAGTCCTCGAAGAACCAAACCAAGTTCTGATTTTACGTCGATTGTCATCACCCCACCAGAGAAAGTTTGCGAGCAAGAAGGGAAAATTGAGACTCCACAGACACCAAAAGCCAAAACTTTCCCAAAGCGAAGCGAACAACAAACCTTGGAGTCTACCCGATACCAACAACAGCCAATTCAAAACCAGGAACAATCCTTCGAAGGTGGTACATCAACATCCGGGAGTGCTGTTGATGATACAGAACCCGCCGCCGTGGCCATCAAAGTGTTTCCACCAGATCCTATCATCATACCCAAATCTTCTATCCTACTTCTGAACTCTGGTAAAGCTCCAGACTCTCCTGTAGCTGAAGATGTAACTCTACCATCTCCAATGGATCGTGAGTTGAAAGAATTTTTAAGAAAAAACCCCAATGCTACACCGAAGCAGATTTCACGAGGGATGAAATCTCAATGGGGAGTTGTCTGCACGGGGTCCGTCGAACGGGCGAAAGGACGGTTCGAATCAGTCCGCAGTAAGTTAAGAAGGGGAAGTGTACCTGATTTCTAATTTAAAAAAAAAAAATTTGAGTAATTGTTTCTTTTTTGTTTAATTGTGAGAATATTTCTCAACATAATATTACACGTCATCTGCCATCAGTTATATGTGCAGTTGACATATGATTCTACAACAGATACAATGCGCAATATCGTTCTGGTAAGTTCGTTCCGTGGTCAAATCATTTGACTTTTTTCCATTTTCCACTACACTCCGCAGTTTAGAGGATAAACCAGTACTTACATTTCGAATATAATGAAATAAAGAATTAAAACGTATATGTATACATCCATCCATTATGTACAGATGTAATAAACTTGATATTTATGAGTGAAAAAAAATTAGCGCAACCATAAATGTCAAGCTAATTTTCAAGGTCACCTTTCTCGCTGATTAATCCTGCCGTATGTATGTGCACTTTTTTTTGCAAATTGTCAAAGTAAATCACATGCAGCAACCATGCCTTTCTTCATAAAGGTAACGATAATTGCATGCACACTGCCAAAGAAGAAAAAACACTGGGAAGGCTAATAATTCAATGAAATGTCAGAAGAAAAATGAATTATCCTAATTTGAGCATTGCATCCATATCATTAAAAAATGAAAAATGCTGCATTGTACTTGAGCTCATGATATGATACCCCATTCGCCATTATTGAAGCCGTATTACTTGCTCACACAATAGACGTTCTGTCACCAGCACATAAAAACACAACCACACCGCATCAATTTGCATTTGACATCCAACAATGCTGCATTGTGATGCGAATGTTGTACTGGTTTTTCTGCACTGACCACGGTGATACGGTAAAAGATTGGCTTATTTGGTGGAGTGATAAATGGGTAGGCTAACTTTATTCATGTGCAATGAAACAGTGACATATTACAAGAAGCTGGCTGACACTACTGATGTTGTAGATCAACAGTTTTGTAGCGATTGCAGTTGTGGGTGTACCAAAACCAATCAGCGAAAAACAAAAGTAGATAATAGCTTCAAAACGACCACCACTCCATTTTGCAGTTTTGCCAAACTTTCATAATGGGATGCATGCACTGCATTGATCATTGTTGTGAATTTGTGAATGCAATTGGTTGGGATGCTCCATCAACCGTCACGTACGCACCATTCAAGATTCTTATTACCTTTTAGATAAGGAATGCACCGAATGTAAAAGTCATGAGGATTTGTCAACGTCTTGTCAGGATGATTGCATGATCACGTGAATAAATGTCAAAAATGGATGCATATGAGTTCAACCAGTTCGGAATTTCAAGTTTATTCATCCGATCCAATTGTTTTGATTTGTGATTTATGCTAATTGTTTGCCTATAAAAAGCCATGGTTGATATATGAAGTCATAATCATAATGATGCGGTGGCAATCAAACTGTACTTTCTTGGTGTACTCAAGATCAACAGGGACTGAAGATAAATGGTAGCTCGTTTTGTTTTATTATTCAATTAAAGTATGAGCTAAATCATTTTTTAAAGGCGAGCAGCGGGGCTGTCAGTTTAAAATAAAATTCTACTACAGAATCATGCAGTAAGACGAAATTGTTATTTCTTACTACTCACAATGCTACATATACAGATCATTAGTAGTTTTCAAACCAATCATTTCAGTACAATTTTGTTTCATGCGAACCGGACCCCGCACCGTTTATGTGATTTCAGTACAGACAGCATTTATGCGAAAGGTTTTAGTAGCGCCTTCCAGGACTTGGGGTTGTCTGGGGTTTTCGAATTTTCTTTCCTAAAAGAAATTGTGGATTGGGAAGATAAGGAGGAGGTGTCGTTTTGGAGGCTCTCTTGGAGGCTCTGGAAGGTGGTTGGTTAACCTTATCCATTGGATTGGGATATGCATTCTGAAGAAGAAAATACAGATAAATTATGATGATAGAAAAGTAGCACAAAAAATGAGCCAGCAATACGTTTGGTAGAATGTAAACTTTAAGTTACTTTACCTTGGGGTAATTATAATGCGATCCACCCGGCAGTCTAGAGTTGCCTTGTTGTGCCAAACTGAAAGGAGAATCGGTGGGTCTCGGCAGCGGAGCAGTTGGTTGGGGAACCCACAAAAAAATGTAATATGCACTTAAAAGTGCAGCCCCCGATGAAACTCCAATGATGTAAGCAACAACAGTTAGAATTCTCATTAGCTTGCTTGGCTCTTCGGACTTTCCATCAGATTTTGATTTAGACTGCATATCAGCTCCTTGTGCTGATATGTCTCCATTAGATCCCCCAAGGGATCTGCGACTATCCTTCCCCATTCGTAAAATCTTAAAATTCAGACGGCAGCATGATTATGAGTTGATATTTTACACAATGGAGTATTTTTAATTAATGGAATGCGGATGAAAGGAGTTCATCTTACCTTGAAAAACTACCTAGCAAACTTGGTGAAAACTGGAACTTTCACTTTGATGTACACAAAGTGAACAAGGATGATGCAAATAAAGCTGTGGTAATCAGTTAACCAAAACTATTTGAAAATAATGCTGTCGTACGAATTTCCAACTTTGATACAAAAGTCCACAAAAGTTTAGTGAATCATTGGAAAACTTAAATGGCAAATATATGCAGGAGAGGATTCCAATTCAAAGATTGACTTGACTAAAGTCCAGCAGGGAACTGAACTGGAACTTCGAACGAGTTGTAATGAAAAATAAGTTATCCTCGGATTCTGATTACAGGCTTATTTTACGTCCCAGTGATTTTTGTGTTTCATTCCAGAATATGCACATTTTGCAAATGTAGTTGCAGTATAATGTAGGGCATCCAATGTCCATCAACCATCGCACTTTTGTATATAATCCCATTACCACACTACTCACTTACCCATAGCTCTGCAAACAGTGTTCAGAAATATGCCTGGCCAACTCCGTCTCACAAATATCAGGTATGACATGCCAAACAACAAATTGGATTATAACATGAATCCCTTGTAGCGAACCTGAAATCAATTACCGATTGGACATTTGCTGATTCTCTATAACAAGATATAAAGAACAGCTAATGTTCTATATTTTAGAAAAAGTTTAATAACCTATTGCCTATTGGTATTAGTAATAACTGGGCTATATAGACTTTTTCATACATTGAAAATAAACCTAAAACGTGACTACTAATGAAGGTAATGTGCGAACAAGTGAAGCAAAGTCAGACTATGTATACCAGGGGTTTGTAAACCACTCGAAAAAAGTCTTTTTTCCAACTTTGACTACCCTACCCATTTGGCAACAATGATTTTCTGTGATAATTCTAACTCCGACTTGCCCTAAATGACATTCAACATTCATTCAGGGATGCAATTCAATCCAGATATGTGCACGATGCAATGTATGTTACACAAAGTCCCAGATCTAATTATGTCTTCAACATTCCCCGTCTTCTTCGCGGTAGGCAAATGCTTTTGAACATGCTTGTGGATATTTTGTGACTTTATCACAAGAGCTATGAGCTACATGCATCTGCATGTACATTATTTTGTATATAAACAAACACGTGCGTATTGAGAACAAAAATATTCAGTAGTTTTGACGAATTTAAGCAGTTGTGATTACGTTTTACGTTTGAAAAGAGTCAACAGTCGGAGGTTTAAATGATCGAATAAAATTTAACGATAAGGTAAGTTGTTAACCCTTGATAACCATTTTCTTCCATCAATTGAGATTATCCATTAACTTTCGTTTGGTTTTGCTTTTTCTTCTGGTATCCTTTAGTGGTCAATTTTCCAGTGTGGCACGATGAGAGTGAAACGATACAAAAAGTTTCAAAGATATACAAGCTTTTTCCATAAGCACTTCCGGTTTCAACCCTCATTTCGGATCCTTGTGGATGGAACATTTGCAAATGCAGCTTTAATCAATAAAGTGAATATGAAGGAGCAATTACCAAAATATTTTGATGGCCCATGTAAACTACTCACTACTCCTTGTGTCATTATTGAAACGGAGCAACTCGGTCCGACTCTCTATGGCGCTGTTAAAGTCCTCAAGGAACTCCAGATACACAAGTGTCAGCATTCAGGCTCACCCATACAAGCGTCGGAGTGTTTGAAATCTGTGATAAAGTTAAATGTTCCCAAAAAGTCTTTTGTGAGCAATGCAAATGCCGATCCGGACGCTGACGACCGATTCATCATTGCCACACAAGATGGAAATTTAAGGTCGGACTTTAGGGGAATGGTTGGAGTACCTCTGATTTACTTGTATGGAAATGCACCGACGATGGAGAAGCCTTCTGATGCCAGTGTTAATTGGGCAGAACGAAGGGATAAGAAAAAGTTGGAAGTTTCTAGCTATCAAAAAGAGATTCTTCAACATATGAAGAATGAGGTTTTAGGAATTAGTGAAGAGCAGGATAAGAAAGGCACAAGGAAACGAAAACGAGCTGGACCTAACCCTCTGTCTTGTAAGAAGTCTAAGAAACATAAAAGCCAGTCCAGTGGTAATCCTTCCGGAAGTCAAGAAGTAGAACACAGTGCGGCGAAGAAGAGAAAAAGAATAAAAGTCAAAGTTCCAAAGCATGTTCGAGAGCTGAATTCAAAAGTATAAAAATTGCAGCAATTCCTGCATTTATCAAGTTAAATTATAAAGACGGCTTAATTGTACAAAACGTTATATGTATACTAATTTTTTAACAAAGTGCGTAATAAATTGTAAACTTGTTACACTATACATAACAATTTTTCAGTTTTACAGTATAAAAATCAGTTTAGTTCTCAGTAAATGCTTTCTACAGTCTTTTGCGAGACACAACTCTGAATTGATTCCTTTCTCGTTCGGAAGCAACAGTGATTCATGCAATGCTTTCCAACATTCATCTTCATAGACAGCGTGCGTAAGCCTGGATAACAGAATTTCCTTTAGTAAGAATGGTTAAAAAACATTTAGACTTTTAATATTGTTATACATATTGCATGCTACCTTGAAGTTTAGGATACTTCATAGTGATGTTTCTCATAGTTTTTCCATTGGTAACTGTAATAATAGAAATGAAGAATCCTTGTAGAAAATAGATGCAGCGAAAAATGTGCCATGCCCAAGTTTGCTGTGTGTTGATATTCCCAGCTCGAAGAAAGTCCTGAATTGCGATATAGCTCCAACTTAATCCGACCACGATAAACAGTCTTAATAGCATAAGAACCCTAAATAAAGTAGGAAAATTTTTGACTATTGACTTTGTACAGTTATAAAAATGTACAGCAGTATAGCTTTGAATTTAACTTACGGAGATTGCCGACCAATTGTAGATGCAGCTTCCGCTGTGATAATTTTTCTTCTTTGAGTAAAAATTGTAATACTAATCAGCCCAAACATGGTGAAGTGAAATATGCAGTTTGCAAACACAAAGCACTCCCAGACCCACCAGTTAGGGATTCTGCAGTGCTGGAACCCGTAGTCAGGATACTGTGACCAGAGCCCTCCATCACTGCTATTGTTTATGGCGAGTATAGTTTCTCTGAGTTTAAACCAAAAGCACTTAAAAGTTTTCCCTTGAAGTATATATTTTATGCCTACATACTAGTTTGGTTTATAGCAAATCTTCATATTTAATTGTATTAGTATGTTTGTTTTACCTATTATGCAAGCTTAGCCCTACACCCACGCTCACGAACACCAGGGGAAATATCCAACCAATGAAAGAGTAGCAAGCAAACCTTAGTAAACCTTTGCTTTTGTTGCTTGCGATTACCTTCATTTGCCTGAAAATCATAAATGTATCATAAGGTTTTGAACAAACATATTATAAGAACTACAGCAAATCATGCTTGTTCCTACCTAATTGTGCAGTACAAGTCAAAGCTAATGATTATTAGCCACGTTTTGGCACATATGAAAAAATACTGATTGGAAACGGCTGTGAGTTTAGGACAAAAATACATTTACAGTTATCATCTTATCACTCGTCATATCATCGTCACTCCATTCAATGTTGTACGTACTTTTGACTTGAAATATTACATACCAAGCGTGAAGCAAGTTGCATTTCTATCAGCTCCTGAAGTTAAGCCAGGGCAAAGAGCAGGGATAAATACGCAATAAAAGAGAAACAAAGATGTGAGGTATGAAAACTGGGTCCATCCTTGACAGTTGTGCTTCTCCCAAACCAGAAGGTATAACACAATAGTTAGCAGAAGGCTGGCTGCTGATATGGATATCAGCGAAACGAAAAGCTTCCAATAAACCTTTAATACATAAGAAAACACTTTCTCTAAAATACCCTGCTACAAAGTGCAACTTCTGTAACTTTTATAGCTCACGTTAGTGATTGGGACGACAAGGTTAATGACAGCCCCGTCAATTTCAACAACTTCTGAAATGTTGGACATGGATATTCCAGCTAGTAGCACATTCCATCTCAGAAGGAATTATATAAATGATAACTTTATAATGAGTTTTTTTGTTAATTCACGGCCACTTCTTGTAATTGGTTCATCCCATGTTGATAATCAAATAGTATATAATATTATCTTGCGGTTCATAATAGATCTGAACTCTGTAAGTAAGCAGCACTACTTAACACTGTGACGGACTAAGTTGTGAATTTAAGTTCTTACTTTTCATACAGAATGGGAATTAAAAGCGCAAGAGTTTTTGGGGTTTTACTTTACTCATGAAAACTTCGGATCGCAGAGCTGTGTACTGTCAAATGTTGCACATATTATGGTTCTTGTGATGTTGCTTTAACGCAAAAATCTGATTTGTTATGCGGCATAACTTATCATAAGTTACTTATGCCTATGCCTACCATCCTCTCTTCATGACATTTGCATGAATACTGAACAATTCAGGTCTAAGTATGCAGTTAACATTCATATGATTCCGTCATCTTTGTGTACAGTACACAAACAATTCAGGAAATTAACATGGTTTTCGGATTACGATGATGATACGTAGTGCAAACCTTTGTGGGAATAGGTAAACTCTAGTATGTGCATGTGCATCATAACACTAATCTTCATTCAATGTTTAAGATTTTTGTTCCAAATAATTAACCATCATCATTGTTGTTATTTTGTTAAGGGGAATGTGTGCTCATGCCAGATGCTTCTATTGTATCAGACATTTCCAACTCATTTCTGAGAATTATGGAATCTGCTGCACGAGTGGTTGTATCCAGTAAGCCATTTCAATGCACTGATCGTCAGAGAATATGAATGAAGCGAGCTAAAAAAAATTTATGTCGACAAGTCCGCTTGTGTTTTTTACTTCGTTTAACCTGTATCTGCATTATAGTTCCAAACTTACATTTTGTGGAAACACATTAAACATCTTTGATTCTGAAAATATGTTCATGAGAAAGCCTTCCTTTCTATACCTGTCTGTTCTGTATAAACTTTAATAATGTAAATGACGCATCGCATACATATAAATAACCTTATAATATGTTTACACATGTACATGCATACACGGTATCCAATTTAATTATTTAGAAGGAAGATGCGAATAGGCAGCGCTTGCTTTGAGTCATAAGGACCGTGTTATCGGGTTGGATTACGTAAACATCCAATAGAACGCTAATTCCTCGTGGTGTCGCAGTCTGAATCTGTGTGAACTATGTAATAAAAACAGTTTCCAAATGCAAATCATGTACTTTTCGGAATGTTTGCGACAAAGCATGCAGCCTTTAATGACAATTCTAAAAATTGGAACAGTGTGCAAGCAGCAAATTTTACCTGTATACAAATATACAAGAATATATGTTGTACGCATTAAACAAATATTACGTGTGGTATTGTATCAAAATGCCAGCGTCAATTAGCAATGTTTATGTTTTCGTAGAGAGCTCATATCTTTAGCTGATTCACGGAATTAACTAAATTCAATGAATATCAATGTTATACAATAAAACAGTATGCTATTCAGTCTTTTTATATATGTTGGTGTTAATTGCTTGGCATTATTCATTTGTATGCGGACCCAGTGCCTTAAATTATACATTGTGAAAATTGGATCATGATAATATTTTTGATTATCAAATATATTTTATTTTTTGTTCTTTGGCGATTTCAATTGCATTGCACAATAATCCATTACAACTGCTAATTCGGTTTCAGCATTCGATTAAATGTTTTGGCACTCTAGAAATAGCTATGCAATTTGATTTGTCATTAGAGCAGGAGGATTAAAAATATGTATGAATATACCGGTCTGTTACCAAAACTGAGTAATACCAGTTGTGGAAGATGTTTATGTGATAACAGTAGGTCCAGAAACACCTAACACTTCGTGAAGATTGGTAAGCTTCAGACTTATTTCCACGAAATCTTTAAGTGAATCCTGAAAGGAAAAATTAATTAAAATATTAATTAAATTTTGACGTTGTGACTCTAGGTCGATATTCGTCTGTCGTGCTAACTTACCAATGTTACTCCGAGGACATTCGCATCATCACATTTTTCCAAATAGACCCTCACAGTCGCGCCACTGGATCCAGTTCCACTCAATCGCCAGACCAATCTTCCAAACCCATTTTCAAACACTAGTCGCAAACCTTGACCTTTGGCAACAGAAGCATCAACGGGATCAGTGTATTCGAAATTATCGGTGAAAGCAATTTTGTATTTCTCTGGAGCAGCTGCCGCGCCACTTTCTTTGGCAGCGTTGACAATTTCTTGACTGAGCGTCTCTGGATTAGTACTTTTCAGTTTATTTTCAAGATCAGCGATCATCTTGTTAGCCTTTTCGCCATCAACATTTTCATAATCAAGACGGAGAAAGTAATTACGACCGAATTCCTTCCAGTGGTTCTCCAATAGCTCTTTTACCCCAATCTTTTTATTTGCCAGAACGGATAAGAAAGCAAGGGATGCCCATACCCCATCTTTCTCTCTAATATGATCTGACCCAGTTCTACATATACGAATTATTATAACGTAATTTAAGTATTATTTCAAATACATGAATAGCATTATATAACAAATTTCAGCATGTCATACCCAAAACTTTCTTCGCCACAGAGTGACAATTTTCCAGCATCCATCAAATTACCAAAGTATTTCCATCCAGTTGGCACTTCATACACATTTAGTCCCAACTTCTTTCCTACATGATCAACAGCTCCACTAGTCGGCATTGATCTGGCAAGTCCCTTAACTCCTGTTTTCACGAAGTATGGGATGGTGGTTAAATTAGCAGCTAGAACAGCTAGAGAGTCACTGGGTGTAACAAAGAAGCCGCCAGCACCAAGTAACATGTTACGGTCGCCATCGCCATCATAGGCGGCTCCAAACTGATATAGCTCAGGATTTTCTTTCAGAACCTTTACTAAATCAGCAGCATATGTCAAATTAGGATCGGGATGATGTCCACCAAAATCAGGAAGAGGCTCTGTGTTTAAAAACGTTGATTTTGGATTGCCACTGCACAAATCTTCTTGGAATATGCGTCGCACGTATGGTCCAGTTACTAGAAGTCATAAATATTTGCTTAATATCTTATACAAAACAGTTCCAAGAGACACCAGCTAAACAAATTAGTTTCCAGCAGTAGAGTACTTACCTCCGCTCATTGCATTTATAACAACAGGGAAGTTGTTCAAGAACTGCTTCAGTAATCCAAAGTCAAATATTTCCTTAACCATGTTTACATAGTCTTCCACAGAATCAATTATCTCCACACGGACGTTACCAATACTGGTGACCTGAGAAGAAGAGTAGAACCAATGCATGTTTCATAGCATCAGCAAAATTTGGTGATATAGGTATTATCATTAGCTACTAAAGTCATCGCAAAAACTCTTCTGATAGCGGTGGTTTTACCTCAAATTCTGTAACTCCAATTTTGTCCAGATCAATTGCTGGCAGCTCTTTGCAAATGCGATACTCAGTCAGCTCCTTGCTTATTGCGAAAATTTGATTTGTAACAGCATCTGGAGCTGGTCCTCCATTTGAACAATTGAATTTAATTCCAAAATCTCCATCAGGGCCGCCTGGGTTATGACTGGCAGTTAAAATGATGCCACCCAAGCAGTTTGGATCTCTTTTACGAATTAAATATGAAAGAGCAGGAGTAGACAGAATTGAACTTTGTCCAACAACCAAATTTGTAACTCCGTTAGCCACCGCAATTTTGATGATGATATCAACAGCTTGTCTTCCATAATAGCGACCATCCCCACCAACAACTAGAGACTTTCCTTTCCTACCATCTCCTCCAGGGATTGCAGCAATAATGGCTTGAATGAAATTTTCCGTGTAATTCTCAGATTCCAAGAATACTTTAGTAGGTTTTCGGAGACCAGAAGTGCCTGGCTTTTGATCGGTGTATGCTGTTGTTTTCACCGACTCAGGAGCAGGAAACACATTTGGAGACATTTTGGACTATGATAAGGAGTTGCTCCTACTAAATAACCATAAACAAAATAAATCTTAGAGCAGCTAACCGAGTGTGTTCTACACACATTAGAAGTTTAAATCGAAGTGAATAAGGCAGAAAGAATCTATAAGCATAATATAAAGCATTAGCCTTGAGTATCTGGAACCCACTTGGAATGCATAAAGCAAAAAACAAATTTACTAATGAGACTGTATGCTTGGTATGCAGCTTTGCAAACCAAGACAGGTTAATCCAAGAACGGCCCTCTTAATGGTTAAAGTTATAAGGTTAGGGCCATGGACAAAAATTTTGTTGTGAAATGTGATTACCTCGTGATATAAATGATGCGAGGTGATATCGTATGTACTTTTGAAGATACTTTTTGGTAAAGTATACTGAACTTATCGTCACTCAAACTCAATAGGATGGCCTTGAAAATGAGAGAAAGAGCTGGAGAGTCTCTTGCTTTATAAATTCAGCTTCGATCTGATCAACAGAACGTGCTAATGGTATTCCCATGAACTTGAATTGTGGTACAGATACATATAAATGCTTGCAAGCTGGGTGTCCTTGTGATGATATTGCAATGTGACTTGCAACATGCTTTGATTCAAAAAATTATATATCTTTGAAACTTTCAACATGCTTTTTCAGTATGTACATCAGTA
>JAQGAP010001570.1:0-19144 GCA_034697805.1 Orchesella bifasciata
CTGAAAATGAAGATTCAAGATAGCAATTGACGACACATCTTGCACATAATTCCCACATTTCATCGTTTCCGTCTTGAAATTCAATAAAAACACAGATCTCACTAAATAATCAGGAAGAAATATGCCGGGGCTTGAGTGAGTCTGCAAAAATAAGATAATATGTATGTGCGTGGTTTCATCGTCTCGTTTTTACGATTTCCGTTTCCTTTATCACAAGTATCTATGATGTGTGTGCTCATGCCATGCTCACATTTCCCTAATAAATTAGAAAGCCACCTATCCCGGAATGGAATCCTTAAGGAAAACCTTAAATGTTTGTTCTTGTTGTTCACAGTTTACACCGCTACTTTTCTGTTACTCTTGGAATTTCTCAGTAATTCGTTATTTTCGGAAAGTTTGGGCAACTGAATCAAACAAAATGTAAGTGCTGCTTATGATGGGCTCACTTTTGTAGTAGTTATACGTTAAATATAGTATCTGTATAGGAAATGTTGGCATATAGGAATAAACGCTTTATAGAAACTTCCAGGAAATTTCATCAGTTATTTTGGCAAAATGCAAACAAACTTTTATCATTTCCCTAAATATCAAACATGAACGGGAAAAGTTAGAATATTGGCTGAATAATAAGATTCCAAGTACTTTTACCCCGAATTCCTTGTCCAACGAGACCTTTTCTTTTCTGAAAAGTCAAAAGGGTACACAAAGAGTCATGGTCGTATAATGGGAATGCATGGAATGGAGTACTCTTGTTGCGAAACACAAAGCAAGATTCAATTTTCAGCTCCATGTCTTTATACACGTTTCTGACGCCAGCCAGCCACTCATCGTTCTCCAGCCTCAAAGGAACAGAAGAGAAGAGTTTTTAGCAGGAAAAACAAGCGCTCGTGATCGTGATATGGATGACGACGAGGAGAAAAGCAACAGAAAGAGTACCCTTTTCATATAACTTATTCCTGCACTGCAAATCTCAGTTCTGGCATTGTGTGCACACCGTGTACCTTGCGATAGACAAACAATAGGGGAGTCCTTTGGTAATAACAAAGACTTTATTAGCACAAACGGATCCTTTGCAGAATGGTAAATTTTTTGGACTCTTGCTTTCTCTTTTTTAATGCACAAAAGAACAGTCGGGAGAGAAAGAGTAGGACATCAAATGGTAGCGGTAGGGACAACTCACAGTTTAGTTGGCAATAAGACAGGGAGAGTGACACAAAATAATCAAGTTTTCTGGATTGGCTGCTTCAGCTTTCATTCGTCTCTTTTACTCTGAGATTTTATGGGGCAGGCATGGGATCCCATATCGTATGGCATGGCAGCACTTGATATGAGCAGCAATATAATAGTCTTGGAGGAAAGCGGGGTCGACTTTCTAATTCAAATTAAAAGAAAATAAGTTTAAGCCACCTCTGGCAGTTTTCTCTCTTGTTGAAAGTTACAATGGCCCTCGACTCTCAGTTGACAATATTGCAGACAGAGACACAGCAAGGCACTTTCCTTCACCTCAACTCGTTTTGGCAATTTATAAATTGACGTAGTAAAAAGAGTGAAAGGAGCTGTAAGGTGAGCTATAGGATAATGGGATAAGAATGGTATGCATGCACATGCAGGGTATTATACAACGGGAAAGAAAGCTAGGGTTGAGTTAGTTGGTTGTTGAAAGAGCGAAATGTAATATGGAAGCTAACCATTTTTCTTCCTTTACTAGGTCTTTCAGTTAATTGAAACTTTCTTCCATATAATTTAATATCGATATACACACACCAAAGTTTGGCTCAATGTTTAAGCTTTCTCCAGAAATTGTGTGGAGTGTCGCGGTGGTGCGTTTTGGGATTTAAGAAATATACATCTATATAATACGACTGGCTGGGGCATGGCACATTACAGACCACGGCTCCTTTTCCAGCTTCCTCACCCAACTCACTTTGCTTTGCAGTCTATATTGGAAGTGGGATCCAGGCGGTGGAGATGAAAGTACTCTAACAGCTTTCGTAAGAGCCCACGATGATAAATAAAAGTGAAGTTTCGTATCTTTGCTTTCTCAATCTTGGTAATATTCTCTCCTTCTACTACTATTCTACTCTAATATGGAAAGAACGAAGGAAAACATGAGGAGGAGAGGAGAAAGAGGAGCAAAAAAGTAAAAAGAAAAACATTTCTTGGTAAGGAACCATATGAAAAATGTCTTGATGATGAATTCTTTCTATTCCGTTTACCATCTCTCAAGAAGAACATTACCACGTTCCTGTCATATTTATTCTTCTCATTTCATTTTATGATCGCGAGAGATACTATCATTTCATAAAAGAAGAGTAATTAAATTTGCATTACTTACCAAAAGTAGCACAATCAAATTTACTACGCTGTGCGAATAAAACCTCGCATTTGCCAACTTCTTCTTCACAATACAATAGCACGGGCAGTATAGTCAATTGTGGAGATATTTAAGCTATTGTTCCTTCTCTATATTCATTAGCACATATAGAAACTCATGGAGTCCAACATCCAACAAACTTTTAATTGCAAAATTCAATAAAATCTTGGAAACCTTTGTTATACACTTATCTGCAAATTGAGTTTGAGTAAAATCCCCAAGTTTATTTCAGCATATAAAAACCCGTCCGTGTAAAATCTGAGATAGGTAGTGCTTCCAGTCTCGTGGGATTATTAAAATGTTACACGTAAAACACTAGTAATCCATATATACTACAAGCAATGTGAACGAAATACGGGGCAAATAAATCACGCAACACACTCCAGTTCATCAATAGAGTATTGGACACAAGATGCTAGTTCGTACGGATGCACGCTCGACGTTCAATACGTGATTGCAGTACCTTTTAATGTAAACACGGATTTTAGATTTTTGCCAAGTATTAAAAGGCGCATCTATTCCGCTAGTGAATTTCTGGTACAATGCGTAGCATTATAGGTTTATCTTGTCTCTCCAGAAAATGAATCACTGGCTGAATTGAATGGAGCACTTGTATAAAGAGCGGAATAACTGATCGGATTATAAATTTAGGAGTGCAAGCAAACACAGATTACATTCTCATCAATCAATCAAAGATCCTTCAACCGAGTCCATTAGGGAAATAGAGCTCTTTCTATCTCGTGTAATTACAAGCACTGGTTGCAGAGCGGAGTGTTAGCCGCTTCATGGAAGCAAAATCTGCACAAAAAAGGGCTGCTGGAAGCGATGATGCATTTATAGCATTCTAAAGTAGACATTAATACAACTTCCGTTTGCATAAATAAAAACATATGCATAGAAGTGTGTAATCTGATGGGAGTGTAATGCAATGAGCACACGGTTGGTAAAATCGTCCAAAGAAAAAATCACAACAACAAAACAACCCTTCTACTCACTTTTCCTCTGACATCAGTTCTTTTCTAACGAGAGAGAACAACACAAGGTTGACAAACGTTATAGATCCTACTTCCTCCCGGAGCAGATCCACCCTCGACCAAAGCTGAAATAAAACTGAATCTTTTGGTCCTTTTACCGATGATGAGACGATCATGCATGCTCTGTTGCAAGAGAGAGAGAGTTCTTGTAGGGGATGGGATCGGATGCGTGTATGACTTGATGCTTGGTACATTTTATTGTACAAAAAGTGTGTAGGTATCGTCCATGCATGCTGCCAGAAGGCACCGTACGCTTTATGCATTCACGACCAACGAAGCTCACTTTTCCAAGCAGGGCTTTAGAATCCTTTATCTTTCTCGACTGCTCTTGTGCCAAGCAAGGAGTAAAGTGCTGGGCTGCTTCCACTGTGTCGCTTGCTCTTGGAGTAGTAAAGGATGTTATATTCTTAGTGCGTTGGATATTGATTCTCAGCTCGGCTCAGAGTGCGTTTGTTTATGCGTGCTGTTCCACACTACCCCTCCAACAACTCCAATCCATGATCCATCTTCCATAATCTATGATCTATTTTTCTTGGTTAGCAAACTAAGACCAGGCTCGGAGCTACGTTTCATACCACGAGCACGGATATTTGTTATCTTAGCATTCTATCGAGCAAAATTCTGTAAGAAAATACAGCAGCATCTTGTCCTCTCTCTTTCCTATCTCCGTCTTGGTCTTCTTTTTATTAATCGTCTTCCGTAACAAAAGTTGCAGGGTCTTTGTGGAATAAAAATAATTTGATGAAACTTCCCACATCCCGCGGTCATAAAATTCTTGAAATATCCATTTTATTGCAGTAAATCAGAAGATCAGTTGATCACTCCATTAGAAAGAGAGTTGAGACTCCTTCATGTCATAGATATATTGCCAAAGTTTGAGCGAAAGAAGCGAGATTTCCAGCACATTTTAAGGACACTAAAATTGCCTCGAGCAGTGGATTTTTATATAAAAAGCAGGAATGCGTTCATATTGCGTACACGCTCAACTGGAGCGAGTTTTCAGACAAGTTTGGAAGAATGGCCAACTTAAAATGAGCAACACAGCTAGAGCACATTTAGTGCAAATAGCGAGGCTACTTACATTTCCATCAGCTCCCGATTTCAAGTGTAGCATAGTTGGATGAAGGTAATAACAATGGTATAGCTAAAAACCACTACTACTACTACTACCCATGCTCAAGCACTCTTTACTCCACAGTTAAAAGACATTGGGTTTTGGGAAACGGGAAAAATGATGATTTCTTTTGCTTCCGTGCAATACTTAATCTCTTGAGGGTTGTTTACTGCCACTACGTCCCAGCACAAGATTCATTGATTCTCACAAGGGTCGATTGAGACGAGAAAAAAAACACGGAAATCCAACACCTGATCCCATCGTCATGATGTTGTTGGTTTTTTATAGGGACTGCGAATAGTTAGGCCCTAAGCTAAACTCAAACTTTCAATGCTTGTCTCATATCTCGAGTACTCTGCACCGTACCGTGTTTTACTCAAGTGTACATTGTAGCAAACATATTACATCACCACTAACTAACTATATGCAACGCTTTTTTCTCACTGGAACTGGAAGGGGAAAAGTTTCACACAAAAAGTAAAGTGTAACCAGGAGCATTTACTGGCATTTGCGAGTATTGTACAAACCCACTCCATTTTCAAGAGCATGTGAAAAATGGCTCCTGAGGGATGGCAAAGCCGTGAGCACATTTGAATCCCAGAAAACTTTCTCTTTTTTCTCCCGTTTTTCTTCAAATATTCTTTGCACACAAACTACAAAATTCAACTAGTCCAGCCATATAATGGGACTAGGGAGAGGAAAAATTTAATTGGAATTAGTGATAATGCCGCGAGAGAGCTTTTAGGTTTTTAGACTGATGGGGAAATATTACCTTTTACTTTAAACTCTGCTTGTACGAGAGTGCTTGATCCATCTCATGAAATACTGTATATTATATATATTCCATCTTACTTGTGACGAGCATCACGAGTTAAAACCTAATTTTCCTCGTATGATAATTATTATTATCATTGAATACCAGGTGAATCCTGGAAATGCCCTGGTTTTGTAATATGCTACAGAATCCGTTTAGGTATTCATAATACTTGTACTAATCTTTCCTAACTAATCATTATGATGTACGTGCACTGCACTGCACATCGTTTCTGAAGAATGAAGCAATTTTAAAGGGACCGCACTAACAAGCAGTAAGCTCCCAATTAATTTTTTGAAGGATTACATACTTCAGGTTGCGCATGTACCCATTTACGAGCAATGAAGGATGCGTCCCTATTTGTGAGGAATTACAAGCTACCATTTTGTATTATAATTATTTATGTTGCTCCTGACTGTTGCATCATAAATGCTGTAAGGTGAATTAAAGATTGATTCAGAGATTACAGTATGTGCAACTGCCGGCAGAAGCGTATATATGTACACTTTCTTCTATATCCTTTTCCGCTGTGTTTGGGAGTAAAGTAACTAATCCTTCTGCAGAAATAAGAGCAGTTGTAGAATAAAAAGCTATCAACTATCTACTCATCATGCATGTAAGCCGTACTTATCTGTATCTATAATAATAATACAATGCTTACGAACCTTTTACATTCTCTCCAATTTCGATTTTCTACTTTCATCTCCCGGTTTCATGAATTATATGGTGCTTACTAATCGCAAGTGTTTCAATTTGATGGCGTTGTTAGAGCAAGAATTAAGTGCTAAGTACAAAGCTCTCGTTGTGATCCTGGAGCCGTTATTTACTGGAGTTCACCACGCAGATCGGGCTATCATATACGAAACTGAAACTAGAGCAAAAGCAGTTTTGTTTTAAGTTATACACACGATAAATACAAGTAACTGTATACCAAGATACGTAGCTCGTATATACTATTAAAATTTTCTAGGAACAACTTATATAAAAGTTCGACGGAGCATCATGTGTTTCATTTCATTGGAAGATCAAAATTCTTTGCGAGGCAAATCGTCCTGTAATATTGTTATGAATGGTAGAAATGGTGCCATAAAATGGAACACCCAACTTAAGTGTTGAGTACGGATCGTGAACATGGTTATTATGTCTTATTTTGCTATCTACCTACCTGAACTCGATTACTCTTGTTCCTCTCCACTCTCTAATAATAATAGTCCGGAATGATTACGAATGTTGAATATAAAAGTTTTTTTTTTCAGTTTAAAATGATTTCTTTCTTGGTATACAGTATTCCCTAAAGTGCAGTCTATGCTCTGCAGTACTAGGAAAGTAAAATTGGTAGGAGAAAGGATGATCTAAAGTATAGATCTAGCATACTGCCGCCTTGTCATCACTATAATCACCATCTTTTCTCATGTACTTTTTCAGAATATAATGGCTCTATTACAGATAAGCATCTTCTCTCCTCGTTCCTCTGTGAGAAATTTTAATTTGATTAGCATCTTTTTTATCCATGTAAATCGTTCTGCGTTTCAGTTATCCACACAGATGTGCATGCATACCTACTTGCACAAGTGAAATAGATCTGCGTAGTACGCAGGATGCCAAGGGCTGCAACAGTGTAGTTGTAAATATGGTAATAATAAACATGTCTATTATAATTTAACCATCATGCACTAATCATTGCCATAAAAATGCGAAGGAACATTTACGAGAATTAGCCAAGTCATGACGTAGCCTTAAGAAATGCACGGTGCAACGCAACGAAACGCACCACCATAGATTTATTTATATGAGTGCCCAGAGACTCAGCCATTCTCACTGAAATAGTGAAAAATACAACAACTGCAGTCTGGTTGGCAAAATAGTAAAGCCCCAACCCTGGGAACAGCACTTTATTGCAGCAGTAGCAGTTAGCCATAACCGTTTCTTGTATGTGCGCGTTGTTGGCAATTCTGTGAAATAGGCATCATCATGTTAAAATGGCTTGTCTGCATTTGACAGTCGTTCGATGAAGTGAAGTTTTTTTTGGTCATGATTTCTTTTTATGGAAATTAATAGTCAACCGAAAATTGCTAATTGAGTCGTAATTGTACCGACGTTATGTAGTTGAATTAATTTGTTAACTGAATATGAATGGGCGTAGTTATAATGATGTCTTTTCTGTCACTGAAATTTTGGCCAGATACACTCGCCGTAAGTCTCCCATCTCATCTTATTTATTAAGCCATTCATCCTCATTTTTTTACAGTAAAGTTCAGGTGAGCGGACGAACATGACTCTTTTTTACGGTTCTTTTAAAAATCAACACAATAGCAAGATAGATAATACTGTAGTACATACAACTGGAGTAATTTGAGTATATTACTCATCTCATATTTCTATTAGAATCTCATATTTAGATGTAAGGGTGCTGCTGCTGCTGCATCGTGGTATTGTACTGGTGCACAATACTCTCTACCTCCAATATTACTACACATCATCGGCATGTTTTCTTTGATCGTGATCATTGATCAACTTGACAGACTTCCTTTTTCGATTCTTCATGCTCGCATCATTTCTCTTTTTCTGTGGCAGCTTCGACTCTCTTACTCCATTCATTCCTTCATTCATTCACCCCCAATTTTCTCCCCTCAAATGAATACGAACGTGTAGTTTGGTGTTGCATTTGCTTGCTGAAGTGGGTTCAAGTAATATTGAAGTACAAAGGTACACATACACATACCCAATGATGCTCGCATGCATCAATAGTTCGAAACGGAAACCTTAATAAAAACCACCTTCAGGGAAAATATGATTCTACACATGAACACCAGCAAAGTCACTGCAGTTCTTATGATGGAGAGTAGTAGCATATATATTGCCAACAAAAAATGTTTGTACTTTGCTGCAAAAGAGCATAACCATCATTTCATTTTCAATTTCGGTGTGGTTATGTGCGGAGGGGAAAGCGGGTTCGATTATGAATATATGCATTATTCGAGGGCAGTTTAGGAAATGCACGAAGAAATGAAGGAAGCAAGTGAAAGAGGAGCAAGACAAGAAAAAGACGGAAGTCTGGGGAAGAAAGGAAGCCTGAATGTGACGTGAGTTGTGTATGACTGGGTTGGGTACATATTAGAACTGTTCATGGCTCTCCTGTCCTTGCCAATCAAATGATAAAAGGCCAAAGGGCTTGTTGACATGATACAAGACGACAATCAAACGAGGTACAAGCACAGAATGAGAAAATACAACAAAAGAAAGCTGAAAGAACAAAACAAAAATGTTGGCTGAAATGACATGTATCGTAGGGGTTGTGTGATTGCGTGTATATCTTTTTCGTATTCACTGCTCCTATCGAAGTGAAATCTTCATTTAGATTTTTTTGTGGAACTGTCATCCGACCGAATCACAATGGCAATGCATCTGTGGAGTAGTATTCATACTATGCTTATATTATTGTTAAATACATGCAGGCATTAAATTACTCTACGAACATCATAAAATAAAATGGCAAATACTTTTCCTTCCCCACCAGCAGAATAGGCAAAACTCGTGGTCCATAATTTACTTCTCTGTTAAAGTACTCGCAGAGTATACGGTTAAGAGGCACACAACGTAACACAAAACCATTTCGTCATTTGATTGTGCTAACCCAAGAGTTGTGAGTGAGCTGCTAATGGTGGCGTAATAATAATAAATCAGACCTCCTCCTTAAAAAACTTTGTCTCAGGGTGCCTGAAACACTCTGCAAATAACCATTCCAAGTTCAAAGTCAGTCAGTTTCCATCCTTCTTCTGTCACCATCTACTCATGTTTTTTCCCTTTTTCTTGTAATTCAACAACTTGTGAAGCTTGTCATACGACTAATGCCTATAATGAGGTGAACAAAAGTTCTCTAATTCATACTTACTCTACTCTTGTTGTAAGGAAGAAATCGTTCTGAGATCTTTGAAAGATCTATTGCTCGTATGAAAAAAGTCGTAACTAAAAAAAGAACCAGAATCTTATTGCTTTCGAGAGGGTGATAAGGAAGCTACTGTTTCAAGACAGTTACAACTTTGAACAATGTTAGCTACTCATGTATGCCGTGGAGAGACGGCAAGATTTAAGTTTTCATGATGAGGGACATTAAAAAGAGTGTTATCAGATTTCCTTAATGAAATTACCAAGTGCAGCAAACAACCCCAATGTTTCTGAGGTTTTTTCCTAAAGGCATCCCAAATCATTATACCCAAGCTCTTTACCTTCAGCGAGAAGGTTATAAAATAGTTATAGATGAGAACAAGTTCGAGAGGTAGGAAATTTATTTATAACGCAGGAGCAGGACTAAGCAGGTGAAGTGCTATTACGGTAACGACTTCTTACTGGATCTTGATCACGCAAAAAGATTTTCGAGGTTTTCTTGTTTTCACTTTTTCAAAACTTGACATTTGTCTTCATGTGTTGTCCCCTGATCAGAATCATCGTAAGTCGTTCGTAAGCTGAAAAAATAGTAGTAAATATCCCATTTGCTACAACCAGTATGCACGAATCCCTTTCCACTTTGACTTACACACATTATCGCGTCGCCCGCTCTAAATACTTTTTTTTTTCTGTGGCAAAAACAGAGCTGGATAAAACACAAGATCTTGGAAATCTAAAGTATAAACTGTTGGTAACATCAAATGAAGCTTCAAAGTTGGACTGCCACTACTAGTTTTGAAGAGATAAAAAGGAGAATTCATTACATGAGACACATTACATTTTAACTCTAATGCCAAAAGCACTGTCTTACTTTTGAAGCTGCCAAAGTCCTATCTTCATGAGAAGGTTCGTGTCGTCCTATAATTTCTTTCTCAGACGGAATAATGTTTCCTATTCTACTTCACCAGCAACATTCAACAAGAAACCTAATGGATGCAATCAGCATTGTCATCATTAACTTGTGCTCTCGTCTGTGCATCATCCGAAAATTCCTCTGGATGATGGCAAAAGGGGAAAATCTTACAGTTCTCTCGACTTTGGTTACATTCGACATTAGTTAAAACTTCACTCTCTACTTTCTTGCAACTTTTGCCTTTTTTACTCTCTTGCTCATGACGAGATAAACTTTTTGCTGAGAATTAAATGACATACCTCATTTTTCCCAAAAAATCTTGTATTCAAATCTTGAATTTTTTGAGACATTTCATTGTACAAATAAACCAGCGGCTTCGGCTTCCTTGATACTTTGTGTCAAGTATTCTGTTGAAAAACGAGCAGAAGCAACTCGACCCTGTCACATTCAACCGATAACTCGCTTAACCAGAAAGGATATTTATTTCCTCATTGCGCTGCAAAGCTTGGGAGACTGGAATCGCACTCATTACAATACAATAAATCGGTTAAAAGTGCTCTGACTAGGGAAAGCCTCAACTCAACCATCTTACCCGGATATTAATGACATTTTACCGCAAAATGTATCAAAAAAGCTTTTCGTTTTATGCAAGATTATGGAACATTAGTTTGCTAATGCAGGTGGTATTCCCCGAACTCTCATCTCCTTGTTCGTGTCGTCGTAATCATCAAACCCACACTGAAAGCAGCACAGACAATGAGTATAACCCATTGCCGGCTGCCACCTTTTCATGACCCCATGGTGCATAAATGATTATGCCCATTATATCGAACCGACGCTATAGAGTAATGTAATGCGATTCATATTTTATTCCCATAATGCTTTGAAAGACGCCCACTTTCACACTAATAATAATCAAATGCCATTACAAGTCTTCAACAATGTTGGGTAAGTGCATCTGATGGGTTGTGATGTGCTATGCGCTCTGCTCTAATAAGTTAGTCAACTGCCACATCAAGTATAGTGCTGCAATGCACATTTTCTAAACTACATCATCCAAAATCCATACATACGTACGACAAGAGAGACCGCGGAGTGAGTAAAGGGATTCGAGAAGAAAAGAATAATTCATGATTTTCAGTTGGTTCATCGTTAAAAAAGGAATATCATCTATTATTTTCACCCCCTCTCGGTTTTTTATCACGGTGTATATATTGAATAGTTCTGTACAAGGCCCCTGGTTGAGCTAAAATAAGGAGAACTGATGATGCTCTAAATTTCCATTATATTTCTTTCAGTTTCGTCCCATTCTTTCTTCCCTGTTTTCTCGCCTTCTTCCGACACTCACTACTGGAAGTGGAAAAAGAGAAGAGAGTGGTGGTGGTGCTAGATTTAATACAAAAGACTACACATAAGGTTTGTTTATGTGTCCCAGACCAGGTTCTTTTTCCCTATTTGGAGCAACTTTTCGTTTTTTGTAGTGTCGGCGGTATTACTTTTGAAACTTGTTGTGCCGTGTCTGTCCATGTTAAATGGAATGAAGCGCTACCCGGCTATTGCCTCCGCTCGTGTAATGGGATTTACTCAACGAAATGTTTGTGCATACATGCATTTCAGCCCAGACCCTCGTTGAGCGACAAGACATGTCTTTGCATCATTCACTCACTCACATCTTGTCCCCCAACGACATTATGTACTAATGCTAACAACAACAATGTGGTTGCCTTCATTAATGTAAAGATGCGAATGAACCCACCACCACACCACTTTCACAATCAATCCGCACCGAGAACACACTGTTGCTGTTCGGTATAACGGCAGCAGCAGCTCCAAGAAATGCCCGGACATTACAGCGAGTGAGTCAATATGATCCGCTAAACAATAAAGCTATGTAAAGATTGTCCAGAGAGAACCCATGATACGATGGCAAATAGTTTTCAATCCAGAAAAATGCAATTCCGGGAGAGAAGGGAAATGCTCAATTTTCTCCCTTCTACAATAAAATTAAGAAAATTCAAGGAAATGTAGTCTGAGTCAATACTGAGGAATGTAATCTGGTTAAAAGGGAAGCTATTAGACACTTTTATGGTTGGGGAAGACCATGGATTTGTTGGTGATCTGACATGAAACGTCATTAAAAGTGAGTCGAAGAATGCGTCCATTCCACATCCTTTATAGCCGCTTCTCTATACTCTCGACTAACATTATAGATCTTTTATTGATCTGGGTCGAAATCAATGTACGTTTTAAATGAGCTTTTTTGTTAAAATATTTATCAACATGCTTAGTTTGGGTAGATTTAAATTGCTTCCAATGTTAATGTTACCAGTTTACTCTCCTTCTGCGTAAACAACTTCTCATCAAAATGAGAATCTCAATCGTTTAAGAGCAGGTTGGAAAAATTGTTGCAGATGTGAAAACAAAAAGAGTATACTCAAATGGAAAAAGAAAATATACAAGATAAAGAAAAAGACATGCATCTTTTAAAAAAAGAGGAAACAAGAATAAAGGACGAAAAGATTTGGTGAAGATGGTAGTAATAATGACCAAGATGATCATTCTTTAGCTCTCTCACTCACTCTGTGGCACCCAACCTCGTAGGTGGCTCGTTAGA
Organism: Orchesella bifasciata; assembly: GCA_034697805.1. Taxonomy (NCBI): domain Eukaryota; kingdom Metazoa; phylum Arthropoda; class Collembola; order Entomobryomorpha; family Orchesellidae; genus Orchesella; species Orchesella bifasciata. The sequence continues at coordinate 12,749 of JAQGAP010001570.1, forward strand.
TTGTTAGTGATCCAGAGAAAGGATCCTTTGTTCAGCCAAGTGTTTTTCAATAATGACTTTATGTCAGATCATAAATCAAGTCCCTTTATAATGTCCTTTTTCAAAGTTATAACCGTAATCATCACTTGTACCAATGGTCATAACTTAACAACCTTTTCCCCATTTCCCTCTCCAAGTATTAACATGAAGCTATACTATATTGTAAGCGATACTATATAAGTTGACTGGTTAGTTGAGTATAAAACGGAGGTGATCTTTTCAACACTCAAATAATTTACATGTCTTTTCGAATTTCAAAGTACACACCAGTTTTTGATAAATGATTGTAGGGTTAAGCCTACCAGATGCTGTACAATTATCACATATATTAAATATCCTGCCTAAAAGTAGTGTTCGGACAGGTATTGTTGCCAATTTCCTTCTCACAAGGAGGTTGCATGCCGCAAGATTGCACAAAATTAAGATGATAAGAATCGTAGCACCGTGCACATAAAACTCGTGAAGCAAATTTATGGTCATGTTGAGTATTAAATGGTATTGCATGCATTCAAATCGCCCTGTAAGTATGAAAACTTGTCTAGAGTATAATATATTGTTGGAACAAATTCAGGGAATTGGATTCCTGGAAAAGTTCATCCATTTTATGCAAAGGCATGAAATTGTTCAACTCAACAAGGTTAGCCGCACAATGATGAGCCTGTTGGGTACTTTTTGCTGGCCCAGTATTGAAACTAATGGACTCACTGGGCTGGGAAAAGTACTCGCTTGTGTGTGAGGCGAGGTGAGGATCAGCTAGAGGCTTTGGGCGAAGGGAAAGATAAATTGGTTATGGTCATAAAATCATTTTTCACAGGACAAAGGTTCTCGTTGTCTGCACGTTTGTTTCCTCCTATCAATCTTAAAGACGGATCGCTATAAGAACAGCATTCGGTGCTTGGGACTGCATTGTTGTCGTGAGGTTTGCTACTGTGTGTGTGGCGGTGTGATATTATCATATTGGGTCTTTAATGATTGAAACCAATTATAAATATTTTAGTTTATAAAATTGCCTAAACTTTATTATAAACGGATGCCCTCAGAAAAAGCAACAAATTCATTCCTTGAATTAAACTTGGTGAAAATGCGTGCATAAAGCGTAAAGATATGGATGATAATGTGTTGTTCATCTTTCAAAATGAGCAATCAAAAGAACAAGAAATTCATTCTTAAAAAATTAAGCTATTTTCATTCAAATTGGCACAACCCTTGATTCCCGTTGGGATTTCTAAAACCCCTACTTCAGTTCTCTATACTTCAATATTTAAAGTTTTTCATCCACCTGAGGTTTTGGATGTAGATTACTAAAGTAAAAGTAAAAAGAGTTTGAGATAGCTACACGGTGCATTATAACACATCCTTTTCCGTGTGATCATCGCGTTACCTGTCGAATCAATGTTATGTGGGACCACATTACGGGCAGAAGAGGAGGATAGATATCACATTGACAGTGAAGAAATGAGAAGAGGCGCCTTTCGGAGCGAGAGCTAACATGTTTACGACTGAACACCCACTGAGTTTAAGATTGACTCCAAGAAATCTTCAACTCTTAAGCTCATATCATCCATCTTTCTACAAAAAAAAACTACCGTACATATCGATGTAAACCGAAGTTCAAAAAATGGTTAGTTGTGTTGTAAATGTTATATAAGACCTCCGCAATCCGTAAAACAAAACGGCTACCTACTTCATATACAACATTCTAAGATAGAAAAGTAAGATAGCATATCCATTCCATTTATCTTTGTTTACGCGCTAACTAACTAAGTCAATGCAGCATTGTGGTTATAAATAATACTATGCTCTCATCTCACAACCGCCCTCACCTCGGAGTTAGCCATTTTTACTCAATTGATGATGTAGATCTCTTCACAAGGAATGTACACTTAACCCTTGCCTTCCGTTTCCATTAATAATCATAAAAGATAACTGAAATGCCCACTTCTACATTATGTTTTACTAAAATTCATGTTATTATCTAGTCAGTAAGCTTGTAAAATTGTTGGAAGTAGAAGTATATATTAGCTCACACAGTGTTTTAGAGTAAATATGTAATTAATAACTTTTCTTCCTTGCATAAACGGCATAATAGTTGCAGGTATCTCAGCACATAGCAAAACGATATGAAACTACGACGTGATCAGCCAACGAGCTAGTTGACCTCCTCCGGAGAAGCTCTAGGAAGAATATTACAAGGTAGATATTTCAGGGGAATAAATTTATCTCACCATTTTCTTAATTTTCCATTGTTTCAGTACACACCTAAATTTTACCTTTCGTCGAATGATGCCAGACCATACATTATCACATCATGTTCATGGTTAGGAGGTGCCAGAATTTTCAGAAGACAAACTAAAACAAGTGCAACCTTACAAGTTTCTATCATTAAATTTGAGTAAATGATGACTAAAACGGTACGAATTTTACTTTTCAAGAAGTATTATGACATGACAGAAATGACGCAACATTTACTGCGTAATTTGTAATTTATTTGATAATTTATATTTTAAAAGTTTTTCGTACATGTAAATTGACACAGTACAAAATTCATTAGGGGATTCAGTTGGAAATTCAATTGCAGCAAATTGATTGGCAATGATATTATTGACTCAAAACTGCAACCTTGAAAAATGGGAAACCTGAAGATGCTGCAGCATCAACACTTGGCGAATATCCCAAAAGACAAGGATACTGCTTGAAATTCTTTACAAGTTTTGTTTAGAGTGAGTAACGGGGATACAATGTGAAGGCCGATAAATAAAGCTAGCTTGACTCTATAGTATATTATTCGTTTGGTTCATGTTCATAGTAATTTGAGATGAACTAAGTATGAAAGTAAAACAAAAGAAAAGGGTCTTACTTGATATTTGTTTTGCTACAGGGGAAGTAATTCTGAGTATAATGCTCTCGACTCGATGACAGAACAGTGGATGCACATAATTTTTGTTGGTATAGACAAAAGAAAGAAAATCCTTTAATAAAATAACAGCAAATTCCACTGCGAGTCAGGAAGCACGCTTTTTCGCCGTGTCATATACATTCATATACAGCTCCAACTCTAATCTAACGTGGTAGAAGCATAAGTTGTAATGGAGTCGTAGAGTACTGTAATGCAGCAGGTTGCAATGATAACTGTGAAGAAATCTTCTCCTCCTCGTGCGGAAAGTAAAAGGAAAATAACTTTGGAAAGATTTCATAATACCTTGCGTGCTACGTGTTTATACACTAAGATAAAAGAGGAAAGGGAGTTGATTATATAACAAGATATTCGGGTCACGTTCGAAAATATGAAGATTGGGGGCATCATCATGTGTCTCAGGCATACATCTGTAACTTCCGTCCTGTCAAACACAAACATATCAACAATGACTACCGTTGTTTGATGATTTTGAATCCAACTCAAGATGAATCCAAACCCAAACAGAAACTAGTATTTCCCTTCGAGAATTGCATGCGTTATACTTTTCCCTTGCTCACATCAGTGAATAATACCCTCCAATTGCATCTACACTTCCTTTTTAGACAAAAGCCAAATATGAAACGTGGTATCAGATGAAGCTCTGAATTCATTATTTGAATGAATTTTGATGGCATGTTCATATGGAGCTTCGACTGATAATGCAGCCTGTAGCTATTCAATCTGAAGTCTGACTGAACACACTGATATTCCTTACTCTGAACGTGAACTTGTGAACGATGACATAGACAGTTGAGCCAGCGATGACGGACGCAGACAAAATTTTAAAATGCCTGTAAAATTGTACAATATGTTGGCAAAAAATGAGTAATTAATTAGATATCCTAGTTGAACAGTACAGTTGTATACTTCCTGGTTTTTTCTTACCCCAAAACATGAAAAATCTTGGCAATTTATATCAAATCTGAAGGTGATGATGATGAAAAATGTATGATATTGAATATTGATTCCAGGGATTTCATACGGTTCGGATTTTTCAGTCCTGCTCATATTCGAATGCCACGTGATTATTTAATACTTTCCATTACTACACCAGTAGATCAGGAGTATCAACGCTTTGGAGGAGGACACAAATTGCGTTCGAGTATGTAAAGGAAATAAGAAACTGGTATATGCAAATTTCTTGATTGTCATTGTCGGTGGCTTCAGTCGATGACACAATCGGAAAGTCGTAAACCGTGAATCCCAGCTGCTACCAACACTAGTAAAAAGTCTTGGAAATCTGAATGTCCTTTATCTCATTTATATTCTAAACACAGTAGCTACCTCTATGATACCACTCACTCGTCAATCATGGCATGTGTAAATTCCCTGAAATACACTGAAACGAGGTTGATCAATATGCTGAAGGCAATGTGCTGGATCAAACCTCCCCTTCATTATCAGCATAGACACCTGTCAATTGTCAGGCCTTATGACGAAGCATTCAAATAGTGGAAATCTAAACGTCAAACATTCATAATTTATTCGTCTTGTATTGTGGTAGAAATGGAATTTACCGAGATTGTCCAAATGTGGAATGTGCGAAGCGAAGGACTATGTACATTTAGACGAAGCGTTGACATGCGGAAATTGTAAAATTAGGCAAAGGAATCCGAAAAATGAGACCGCATCATAATATCTCCAAAGTTATATTATGTCACCAATCATCTAATCCAAATAATGTTTCTGTAATTATGCAGTGTAATCGTAATTCATAGACATATAAACTTGCTTTGGTGGCTAAATAAACTGCATTTTGGCAAATACGAAGACGAGTTCAACGACCACAAAGCCAACTTTTGTGTGTCGCCAGGTCATTCATTCCCGTGAAGAAAACGCACTGTCCAAAATTTAGAAGCCATGAGCACTTTCCAGCTTATTAAATTACATTTTTAAACAGCAGTTTATAAAATCCGCAATGTTTTATAAACTTTCAGTTAATACAGTTGACAGTCAGAACCTTACGAAATAAAACAAAGGAAATGTAAGTTCACTCCAAAAGTAAACAAATTTACTTTGCTTTGATGATGAGTGGAGTTCCATGCACCACCTACTACCACAGTAGTATTCTTGTCATGAAATTATCCTCCACTGCCAAGGCCCGTAGGCTAAATTAGGTTATTCCAACGACTATACATTGCATTGCTCAAAAAAGCAACTGTCGCGATTCAGTTCTAAATTTATTGTTGCTTTGTAGCGTGCTTCAGAAGTTACTCCCGTAATCGTAAATAAGACATTGCTGAAATCGGGAAATCAACCCTGTCAAACAACTTCAGGAGGCTCACCATTTTAATTAAACTTTGCAACTTCTGCTTTTTGATGTGTAATCTAAATATAACCTACGTTTCTTTGAAGTTAAATATTTGCAAGGCTATCCTGGAGCAAGATGACAAGGGCATCACTTAACAATTTGATACAAATCTCATTATACCAAACATAAACGTGAGCTGCCTATTTCAAACCTATTCATTATCTATGTTTAGTTGGAATGCTTGGAGCAAACTCAAATGAGAACGGAAAACAAAGGGAAATGTATAATTCTGAAAGCATTGCTTTTTGTCTTTGATGTTAAAATGTCGGAAAGGATTATACATGACAAGCTTTCCTAAAACACCTCTAATGAAAATATTAAATCTATTGTAGGTGCGTTATGTTTGAAACCTGCCTGCCACCAAGTTTATTGTCGATCTCTCCTGCTACGGATTAACCCATCATCCCCCGATCTTTTCTTCGTCAGACAAGAAAAATAGAATTGGGATTAAAATTTCAAAAAAACGTTATCATGTACATCACATTTCGTTTGCCAGCTCTGGGCAACAGGCAGTCCGTTATATCCAAGACATATCTTGGTAATTAACGAGAACATGGAATTTGGCTCGTGCTATGCAATGATGGCTATCATATCATCATCATACTTAGCATTTTAAATCTTTCATACCTGTCTCACTAATGCTTTGTTGTTAGACCTTCATTTCCACATGATGAAGCTTGTAATCAGAAATAATGACGGAAAACGTCAAAGCATCTTCTTTTGTGTTATTAAAACTGGTTTTATTGAGCTTCATGAATTCTGCGTAATTTAAGCCGAAAAATATCAGTAGCTTAGATTGCTTTTTATTATATTATCTGCATATTTTAAAGGGCAGGAAGGAATGCAATGAACGCAGCAAAAGGGGGAGGAATCCGGATGGTTGCCTCTATGATGATTTATTACTTCATTAATTCATAATTTGATGGCAAAGTTTCCCGTGAAAGTATGCATCGCGGTGATCGTGAAAGTGAAAAAACAGCTTGTTTCAGTAATCGTATCCAATGTTTTCCAACATTAATCTAAAATATGATTCTCGCACGTGCCTATCTGATTAAGGTTCAGAGGAAATGCGCAAATTAACCAAAGATAG
>JAQGAP010001571.1:0-19135 GCA_034697805.1 Orchesella bifasciata
GCCAGTTGGACGCCAAAGTCAAGCTTCGCAGGATTCCGGCTCAGTTTCCTTCCCCGACACTCCTACAAGTGAGGCTGCGACCCAACTGATATCATTCTTGATCACCCCCAGATTGACTCGCTCTTGTGCCTCCTCCGTTGTATCAACGTAAGAAAAATCAATTTTTTTAAGCTATCCGTGTTGTTGAATTGTAAGAATTTGCTCCATATTTTAACTATTTTTCTATTATTTGATAGACTCGAATCATCCAGTCAGTCTTCAGCCACCGTTGGTGTCATTTCCAACATGAAGAGGAGCCTTTCCAATGCAAGCCAAAGATACTTGGATACTCTCGGTTCGGATAAGGAGGAAGATCCCTTGGATCCTCTGTTCGGTCCCTCCCCTCCCAAAAAGCATGATCTTCGAGTGCGGAAGCCGCGCAAGACTTATGCTGCCGTTTATCGTTAAAAATCAATCTCAATTTCATTTTGTGCAACGTTGTAGAAACGGAGAGCGGAGTGAGTTCAGTTGAAAATCAATAAATATATTCAATAAAACTAACATTTCATGTTGTTTGAATGTCATCTTTTTGAGGAATATCAGGCTAAACCGTAATATTATAAGTTAGTGATAAGCACTTATCATATTTGTACCTCCCCGGGTCAAGAGGCCCGATTTGCTTATAATTTGTTCAAGGGGCAACATGCGACACTAAATAAGATTTGTTAAGTTTTTATCAATTAACATGCAAACAAATTCTGACGTTGGTGGTTTAGTTAATTTCTCCTTCGATTATTTTTTAAAGAAGTAATAATGATCTTATTCTGAAAACTTATCTAAAATATTAGTTCCCCGAAGCCTCACACTGATTCCGTTTTTTACAGATCTTCTCATGCTTGCTTACGTCCCTTCATTGCAGGTAGCAAGGACACTTACTTTGATCATACTTTTTTGCAGGGTGTTCAAATGCCTTTAAAATGTTGGCTTTCAAAATTAGTTGGTGCATGTATAGACTCTCGGAGCAGAGCGGACAAGTAAATCTCTTCTGTAAATCTCGCTGTTTCCGCTGTCCGCATTTTATCTCGCGTTCGGAAAGGCTACCCGGTTGTTGCAGTTGGATGTCCATATATGGAGCGGTTGAGCATGAGTTTTCTGGAGAAAAATAGAAAACATGTAGCCAGCTTTTTAATTTTCAAGTAAAAAATCAGATAAATTTTGACTACCTTTCGGAACTTCATCATTAACATCTTAAGCGTTTGGAGTCCTCGTTGTCCACCGCCATTAATTTGATTCGACTCAACCCTTATCCTGTTTTTCACATCTGGAATAAGTAAACGACAAAAACAACTGGAGTCAATGTCAAAAACAAACTGCATTGGAAATATGAAAATGGCCTAATATGCTAATACTACTTTAAAAGGTAGCATTTTGACTGTTAGTATTGTCTTGTAGGTCGAAGTTGGTGTAATGGACTTACTGAATAGAGTTTTAAAGACAAATGTACTTTAAATTGATTTTGTTCTTTGGCAGCACGCTATTGTATTGATGACGTATAGAGTTCTTGAACCCGAATCAGGTAATAGGCAAGACATCAAAGGTAATGTGTTTTGTAACATTCTTACTGTCTACCGACTCCATTGTCATATTTCTTTCCTTAGCCCATTGTAACTCAGTCTACTGGAAAAGGAAATTTCTCTCAATGCCCCAACCAGCTGAATAGATTTGGGATTTGGTTGAACTGGATCTGACAGTATAGGACTGAAACGCCTCACTAATGCATCAGTGAAAGTTAGGAGAAAGCAAGCTCGATAAAGAGGCTGCTACGACAGGGTTAGTTCGTAGAAATTATATGTTTGAAATGCTCATATAAATGCTTTGGTGAAAGCGTTAAAAATTGAGTTAAAAACAGGCTTATGTTTAAAATTGATTTTTTGGAATGTCCCATTCGAATTGTTTTGGTGAAGGCATTTGGTTTTTGTTTTTAGGCCAGGCAAATAAGTATTCTTTCCACTTTCATCAATCAACCATGGCTTTCACCATTGGATTGATGTCGTCAACTCTGCTTATGATTCAGTTAAACAATTTTCACTATCGGATTGACAATGAGCTGCCAAAAGGAGTTAGTTTTTCTTTAGCTAATTTAATACAATATTCAGCATTCTGGATGAAATGTATAATCGATATTCCATCCATGCACTTGCAAATCGACCATGCAGCATTGCAGCCTATTATTTATTCCTTTCATTAAATTCATAAAACATGCAAGGAGTCATCATATTTTGCTATATTTGTCTTAAATAAAGACTAATACCGGGCTGAAGCTTGGAAAGCAATCAAAACACATTTATTTATTATCGCTTTAGTGGTTTTATGTGGACAAAAAATCAATCAATGCCACCTGTTGGTCCTAAAAGGTCATTAATAAATAGAACGAAGCATCCTATCCATTAATCCATAACCTTGACAGTCAACCGTGGGCTCCGGACAGGTATGATTGGTTTATTGTATGACTTATTTTCTTATTCCACAGCCATCAGAATTTCCCTCTGGCAGCGCTTTTCTTTTGCGTTGCTACCTTACCAAAATCCTCCATTTCCTCTCAAGCCAAAATGTTGGTTCACGAAAATCTCTTGAAATATGTCAGTTTACAGTTCAAGCTTCAAAACTGGTATGGCCTGTCACCATTTCAATTACAACCCAAACCAAACCCAAAAGTTGTCATTTGTTCCAGAAAAAGTGAACAAAAATTGTGGCTCAAGTTCGTCCTGCTAACAATTTTTGTGTCAATTCTCTGGATTCAGATTTTCGACAGCGGGCTCAATCACAACGAGTCCCTCGCGACCACTTTGCTCAGCACCTTTTTTTGCCAAACTTTCTTATCCATGTTGATCCAATGCGGAATAATTTTTTGGAAACAGGAGAATGTTGCGGAGCTGTTCAACATGCTCATCCAATTTGAGCAACAGAGTTTGCCAAGTTGGAAGTTACAAAATGGGATGAAAAATACGACAAGTTGGCAGTCCAAACGCTCTTTCTCATCACCTATTGTTTCCCTCTAATAACGGCATTCTTTTCCTGCCTCCACAAATGGTTTCGACCCTGCACTTTGGCAACAGTTGGATGGAAATATTTGCCAGAATGTTGGGAAACGATAGATGGATACAGGCTTTCTTGGAGTGTAGGCTCACTGACATGTTTTGTTTTACTAAATGTACTCGGGCTTTGGCTAATTTTGGACATTTTTGGAAGACTCTGCTCCCAAGACAGCGTCTTCGGCTTCTTGGAGTGCTGTGGATTGACGCAGTATCTGCTATCTGAGAAATGTTCTAGAAGCTGACCTTTCAAAAATACTGGTCTATCGTCAGGTTCAGCTGCTTACTTTTCTCTATAACTCCAGCCTACAAAACTACCAATTGGTGCACATACATTTGGCTCTTCCGGCCATAATAATTTGCAGTTTTGCAGTGATCGGGGAGGGAACCAATTTACCATTGCATCAGATCCTGTTTACCACATATATTGCTTCCGATTCGGTGGCAGGGATCGCCATTGTGGTTTCAGTACTTGCGAATGTGCACACTGAATCCACAAATACTTTGGAGTTTATGAGAAAACAACGCATTCCAAAAACTCTGAGGCGGTCAAGGAAGTTACTGGAAAGGTATGTGGCATCCTTCTAAGTACTGAAGGTTAATATTGGAGAAGTCAACTATGTGGAGAAAATGATGCTGATACAAATGCTCAATTTTTGCGTTGACCAAACCATAGCTTTGCTTCTGATGCGGTGGAATTGAATGCTATTTCTGCGATATCCTGAAAATCTTTAAATAGGTTCAAAAATGCGTTTCCTTTTGCCATTATTTTTTGCTACAGTTCTAGAGCAACTGAGGAAAAACTTTTCATTATAAATTCGAGTTACCGTGGATATATTTCGAATCATTTGGAGTAAACAGAAGTCTAGTAACTACAGTTCTAAAATAATAAACACGGTTGGAAACGACCAAAAACATCATGTCTCACTGAGCCCCGGTAAGAAAGCGGAGGTAGGAATAGCCATTTGCTCCTCTACTTGGCAATGTCCAACAAGTTTGAAACCTCTTTTCTGATATTCCCAGTCGCCTGTTGTTCTGAAACGAACTACATTTGATAGCAATTTTAAAGTTATTTAGATGATTCATATATTTTAAGGTGAAATGCTAAGTTACAATGATCTTGGAGAGATAAACATATTGAACGTAATTAAGTTATTTAAAAACTAAAACAAAAACGGCTTTCGTAAGCGTGTATATGCTGTTTAAATCGCCACAAAAATTCAAGTAATAGCTGAACTCATTCAGTTATAGCCTTTCTCTATTTATGAACCTTCAAACTGAGAATGTTTTGTCAATTTATTATTGAACGTAATTTTTCACACAAGACGTTATATGTCGTATTTACACATTAAATTTTCACCAATCCTCGGCTATATTAACTAGGAGAATTTTTATTTGGCAAATAAACTACAAGCAATATAAAATAGTATGACAGTAATCAATGTTCATCATCTTATTATCATGTTTGAAAAAAGTATTGATGAAGAAAATAAATGAAAGTAAAAAAATCTTAATAAAATGCTCCCAAGCCGCAGCCTCACTTGGTTGCACTTTCCAAAGAATCATCAACAATTCTCTTGAGATCTTGGTAAATCTGAAACAGAACAAAATGAACAGACATTTTGCAGTAAATTCCGACCGTCCCTTTGATGGTTTTTGAAGTAAATAAAAATAGGTTGATTACCCCAAGAGTCTCTTCAGTTGAAGCCCGTTCTCGGAGTAGAGACTCAGATTCGCGCATTAGGTCATCAACCTTGTCATTCCCACGGTGAAGTCGTTCAAACTATAATTAAAAATAAATAGGTTGCATATACAATTCAGTGAAAACTTATTGAAAAAAGGAAAACATTTTCACTTACCAAAACATCAGCGATATCCTCTTCGACTCCATACACAAGCTGGCTTGTGATGGCCTTTGGCACGTGTCTCTTCACCCCTTTCTTGGCTTTCTTGAAGTACTTATCAACACGGCTTCGAACGGTTTCCCAATAAGCTTCAAAGTTGTCCTTTGGGACGTCCAAATTCTTCTCAACTGGCTTCACTGGGCGTTCATCCTCTTGCCCGTCACTATCAGGAGAGCCTGCTTCATCAATATCGTCATCAGCGTCTTGGAGATCTCCAGCAACAGAACCATCCTCCTCGTCGTCCGAATCAGAGGCACGGTCATAAAACTTTCCAAAGTCTGACTCTGAATCAATAAACTTCTCCAAGTATTTTTGGAGACTCTCGTACTTTTCAGTACAAAGCTCTGTGACACAGAGCGCGATGTTGCTGTTGAGATTTGGATAGCGTTTATCCGCCTCAGGATCAAAGGAGGTTCGAATCGCCTTCAACATCCTGTCATACACTTGTTTGGCGCAGGTCAGTACAAGAGGCTTCAACTCCTGCATTTTCTCATATGCAAAAGCTTGAAACGCATCCTAAAAAATAGGAAATTTTTCAGATAAAAAATGTTTTAAATTCAATTGTTGATAATTTACGATTTATGAAAATTTTCAAAAAGTTAGTCAATTATTCTGTACCGTAGGATCAATAGATGTCCCCTCAAAATGCATTGCCTGGGTGCTAGCAATAATTTGGTCAATTTGTTGGTTGGTCCATTCTTTGTTTTTTAATTGGAGCTTGAACTCATGCTTGAAGATGGAATTGATGAAGGCCTGAACCGGATATTGTCCGGAGCTTGGGCGCCGACGATTTCCATTAATTTGTCCACGATAGGCGCTGATAAACTGGTTCAGATACTTGATGAACTTGGAGCGTCTGCACTCTGCCTCTTCTTCAGGCCCAATTGAGATGAGGTGCTCCTCGCATTTGCGGAGACGTTGATCAATACAAGCCTGTTTGGGAGATATACAAATTCTAAGTTAATTACATTCATAATTTTTTAGAATAGTTAGAAAAAACCAAACCAACCTTGACATCAGGAAGCGTGTCGGAAACCTTTCGGAAAAGGTGATCACAAAGCCTTGCAATCAAGTAAGGAACACCATTTCGTCCAGCAACGAGAGGAAACTTGTTCCTGAACACTTCCTTCTCTTTTTCACGTAGTTCCTGGCAGGAACTTCCTGCACGCTTTTATTTTCCTTAATGTCGGAATCGCTCCTGTTCACGACCCCAATTACCCCCAGATCGTAGCTAAGTTTTTCTCCCTTGAGGGCCTCGTAAGCATTGTTGTCATGGGCCAAGTCGAGCTTCGTGAGAACCACTAGGGTTCGCTTCTTCAAGGGGTCAACGTTGAGAGCCATGCGGACGCTTTTGGCACCCTCAATATTTTCAGTCGCGCTAGCCACCGCGAGAATGATTGAGTTGGGCTCAGAAATGTATTTTTCAACAACTGCCCTAATTTTCACGGGGAGATCTTCTGGCTGTCCTTTAACAGCAACCTGTAAAAATATTTTAAAGATAAAATTGGTCAATTTCCAACGTTAAAAAAATGCGGATTTTTAATTTTTGTAAAATATTTTTGAAATATTTAACATTTGTTACCTCCGTCAAACCAGGCAAGTCAACCAAAGTGAGGTCAACTACATGCGGAGAAAAATATTTGACAGTGAGCACTTCATCCGAAATGACCTGTCCCGACTCAATGATTTTGGCATTGTGTTTCTCGATCAGTTGGCGAACCATGTTCATGTCAGTGTAGCGCTTTCCCTCATCGTTGCTCACTTCTGCCCATTTTTCTATCAAGGGAAAAAGAGAAAGCAGGTGAAAGTTGAGTGAAAGCTTTATATGAAAAAGGATGTTAAATTACATTTACCATTGCTTCGTCGCAGCTGCAACTCAATGGGGCAGCGCGTCTGGATATTGTCCCCTTTTGGGAGGAGGTCTTCTCCGCAGATGCTCTCTAAGACGGAAGTTTTTCCGTGGCTCTTTGGAAAACCAGTTCAAAAGAAAACTTAGAAAGGTGTTTTATTTATTTCAAAATTAATTTATAATTAATCTAAGGATTTTTACCTGTGTTCCTTCCACGACGATCCGGGGCAGATTGAAATCCAGCTTGTAACCGTCTGCATTCAACTTGTTGTAGACGTCATATAGTGGGTTCAGCTTTTTCATCATTGTTCCCAGTCCGTGGTTGTCAACCAATCCGGACATCTTGGGAGATTGAGAAAGTTTGGGAGGGTTGTTGTTCTAAATAAACCAAACAAAAGCTCGTTTTCAGTTTTTTAAGCATTGGTTATTGATTTGCATGTGGGATTTGGAAAGCGAGTTACCATAACGGGTTGCTTCCTCTTCTCCTTTGGATCTGAATTCATAACGCCCGTTGGATAGTGAGAGTTATGGAATCCCTCCTCATTGGCTGGAACCGTGTCGGGAACAGAAAAATGCATCGTTGTTCAAGGCTGTTGGAAATTTTATCAACTGACACTATCAGGTTCTCAGTGTTAACTACAAATGAAATGCAAAAAAATGTTTTAATTAAATATTTCCTGCGAAAGCGTCGTCAAACTACCAAACGTTTATCGTGCTAGTCGAATACTGAACAAGCTGAAAGGAAAACAAAGTGGTTTGGCTAATGCGTAATAATATCTCAAAATAGTAGGATTCGTATTAACGTTTTTGTCTGATGACTATGGTGACTCATTACCAACGAAAAATTGCAATTCGAATTACTAAGGAATACGTTTTCCCATAACATTGCGTTCATAAACTTGAGCTTAATTTCTAAATATACTCTTTCATATTTTTTTACCAATTTATTCATTCACAACGTGCTTTTTGTTGAGAGGCAAATTACATGAGGACGGAAACTAAAACCAAACATTGTACGTAGAGCACAAGTTAGTTTAACCGCACCATATTTTTCAATGAATTTAGATGAAAATGAAAAGCAGTATTACGTTTTGCTTGCTCAGCTTTACCGCAAGTTTGTACATAATAGATTAGATAATAAACCTCAGTCCTTTATAAATGATGAATTACGCAAAGACGATCAGATCATGTAGAAACAAAATGAGAACCGGCATTTAGGTTGATTCTGACTATATCAAATACGTATCCTGCATTCATTTGAGTTGCAGATGGGTATGACCTAGCTTTGCTTTGTTTTTTGCGTTTGTGTGTTGGCGTGCAAAGAGGAAATGGATTGCAGGATAAAGACTAAAGTTGATCCCTCTGTTTTACTAGTACACGTAGGATTGGCCGTTTGCAGAACTGAGATTTAAACAAATTGAATTGAAAAGAAATCAATGAATTTTCCATGCACGCCTATGTTTCAGTACATTCTGATGTCACAAATATCATACAGATAAGCAAAAAGAAAGACATTGAACTAAAAAAGAAGTCCAATTTTTTCTCAAACTGGTCTACACTTCGCACAACGTCTAATCATTGTTTGACTTTTTGCTTACAATTTCAAAGTCTGTGATGAAATTGCAAAATGAATACATAACGCTCTTAATTTTAACCCTTGTATTTTTATATTTGTTGAAGTGAAACAAAATCTGAGCAATTCAGCTCATACTCGATAAGAAGTAGGATATAGCATGAGACATCAGCGTTTAGATATCAGTCTACCCAATTTATGACGAACGGGAAATACGTACCTCTTTTAAAGCTTTGTTTGCATGACTATACACTATACCGTATGTTCAAAAATCAGTTTTAGTTCAGCTTATAGATAATATTTCTTCTGAAGTGGAAGTACAAATTTGCAAAATTTATTGTATGAAGGCCTACAAAAGACGTTGACATTTAAAACCTGTCGTTTCTGATTGATCTTTTTGACGAATATATGCATTACATAAATAATATTCCATACATAAACGTATTCACATAGGAAAATACGAAGATAAGTGATGGATTATTTGTTAAAATTCCCACCGATCTATTTCTGCGAAAGGCGAATATTAATTAGACGTCTGATTATGCAGCAAGATTATCTATATGAAATATCCTTGTACATAACATGCGCTTAGGTTGACTTTGACTGCATCAAAATCGTATCGTAAATCCATACATGAGCACAACGAAATAAGATGTGTGTAGACTTGCTTTGCCTCTCGGGCAAGCAGTCAGATTCATGAAGAGTTGTGCACAAGAAGTGTACTTTAAAACATCCATCCCAATTAAAGACATTCCCTATCAGATTTACTGCTTTCCACCTAATTGTAAGTGCTCCAGTTACCATTATGTTGTACAAAGCGGTTATGCGGGCCTGAATGTTTTGCAATTAAGTTGGATATTATGGTATCACATCATGCAACTCATGATTCGCATGCAATAAAAAGGCCGCTTCTGATTTATCTTACTTCTACATTGCCATTGTATTCAGATTTTCCAATGAAACCGAAAGAAAGCCTGAAGTTGTATTATTGTATGTATTACAGCTTGTATATTGAAATGACCTAATTTTGACCATTTTTTGCTAACACATTTATGAAGACATATACGTACGATATTTCATGTATGCTTTGTTTCACATTTTAGCATAAAGGATTTCCTTAGGAACTAATATGAATGAAATAAAAATTAACAGTTGAAAAGTTTACATATTGTTGTCTCTGAGCAATTGAGGGCCCGGTTTTACATATTCACAATGAAAAACGTACCAAAATATTAACGCATAATTGCTAATCCGCTGCTTACATAAAATAAACTCTGAACTCACCAAGAAGTACAATTCAAACGGGTGCGTAGTAAAATGATGTTTTGGAACTTCTCAAGTTGTGGTAATCAATAATGACCTGGAATAATCAAAGTGAAATTAAAGTTAGTAAAAATTGGCTAATCCATGGTTATATCGAGTGCTCGTAGAGTGTAAGCTGAAAAAAAGGGAGATATTAAAGCAACTTGGATTGACACAGGAGATAATATGTACTAGTAATAATGATTGCATTTTGCATAAACGTTTATGCCTGAGTAGAATTCAAGTGTACAAAAGTTAGTATAGATGTAAATTATATCAACTCAAAACTGACAAAAATCAGAGATTTGAAAAGAAGAGTACGTATTATATGTTGAAGATCGTGACATTTGGCCCTTATTCATTCTTGGCATATTTTTTAGATTGACTTCTAATTTACAAGTTTTATTTTGTGGCCGCCCTAATAGTAAACATTTTGATTTTAAATGTGTTGTTTTTCATTTAGATTTATTAAATGAAATGCATACTTGTTATGTTCCATGAATAAACGTATAACGTTTCACATTATAATAATATATAAAGATCAGTGGCTGGTGCATGATTATGTTTGTAATTCCCAAAGACATAATTCACCGAATGGAAATGAAGAAACTGATGCTTATAAAATAGTTCTGTGCACAGGGTAAACATAATATTCGCATGTATTTCAGTGAAAGTGAGATAAACAATGTATGCAAGCCTAGAACCAAACCAATAGATTATTGATAAACGATATTAGAGGTTTAATCGTTTAATTGTTATTCTTCATCAAACAAACAAAACAGCGACAAAACAGTCCAACCAAAGAAATGGCATCTTGTGGCTTGTATACCACATTGAAACTAGCATGCCTTTGAGTTTATGCAACAAGTATAGAATACACCCTCGTCTGTTCTGAATGCTGGTGTTTAAGATAATTTTGCTGTCCTAGTTTTGAATAAAAATGCAAGGAATTTGGGACCCCTTGCCAACCCTGCAATTGTCAAAACTAATTTGCTATTGTATTACGTAGCTCGCAAGTTTCAACGTGATAATGAAAAACTCTACGTTTCGTGTTTTTCATATAAGTTTTGTCGCATTTGTTTACTCAAAATCGGAATGAGTGACAAGTCATGCATATACAGACGTATGGTAGCAAGTTGTATGAGTCGTGTGGACAATACTCCTTTATTTCCCATCAACATGATTAGGCGACTCATAAAATCATGTAGAAAGAAACGATACAACGGATTTAGTTTACCAGTGTCAAAACCTACTCATCAATATGAGACAAATACATACGAACGAGCCTGCCTTGCATCTCAAACAAACAACAAGATGCTTGCGGAGGTGAGAAAGCAAAAGAACTGTACTTCAAAGCAAATATAATGATTCGTAAGCATACTAAATTAGAGTGTGTATGTACTTTTCAACCTATGAAACTACTAGCTGTGAAATTTTGCTCCCACGGTTTATTATCTTGAACAAAACGTCTTTGTCGACAAGTAGGATAATCTGATAGTATACCACTCAACGTGTGTTTCAATGCAATGTTAATGTCTGCGATTATTATGATTTGTGACTTTAATCATGAAGTCATGTTTCTACAAATCCATTGTTCATGTGATAAATTAGTTTATTCATTCGAAACTAGGAAAAGGGTTGTGAAGTTTTACATGAAAAAGCACCTAAAGCTGTTCCTTCCTGTAGCCACTATTACGAGCACGTCCAACAGTGGAAGATAACAATTTCCTCCGTTTTAAATTTAAAATTTATTTCTGCAGCAGTCAAAAATAACTGCAAAATATCCACATAAAAATTACAGTGCAATTAATAATCCTCATTTCCCAGTTTTTGGCTCCCCAAGAACAGAGTTGATGAGTAATGAAATTTAATTTCCAAGCCTTTGTGATAACAAATTAAATACACTGAACCGATCTAATTGAAGCTGTGCAAAATTTCTAATAAATAATGGAAGATTTCGCCGATTGAAAATTGTTTCAAACTCACTAAAAAACTTTAAGCCGCGGTGTAGCAAAATAATGCGTCCAAACGTCTGACAATAGTAAAGTAACGGAAAGTCAAAATTAATATTGCTGTAGGAGAAAATCGCTGTCTTGAAATAATTTTGCACTAAATCCACTTCCTATCGCTGAGAGTTTAGGGTGTTGGCCAAAAGCTTAATGAGGCTTGTAGAAAACTGTATCTACGCTTACGCGGAATGGTGTGAGTGGCAAAGCAGAAAAAGAATTCGGCCTAACGCTTCTTTCTTTTGACTGAGAAAGATGAAATGGATTGTAGGATAAAAAGCGAGCTTGATCCCTTTGTTTGGCTAGGCTAGTACATGGTCGGATTGGCAGTTTGAAGAAAGAAAGGGAGATGCAAAAAAGTTTAACATGAGAAAGATTGCGGTTTGACCAGGACTGTACTTTCCATACACGCTTTAGTTTGAGAGATTTCTGATATGTAACATGCGGAGCATGGCATCCTGCAAAAATATTGGACCCAAAAAAGGCTTTATAGAATATTCTCGTACACAGCATTTCAGGTTGACTAACAAAAGGATTATGTGATTATGAGCACAACGAGAGGCGGATAAGTACTGTATTTCAGTTTTTCGCAAGCAACCTGATGCATGAAGAGTTGTGTCAGAAAGAAGTATACTTTAAGCTAAGCATATTATTATATGCTTAAGCATTCAAAAGTTACGTGTGTACCTCCAACCTCAAGAAACTGGAGCCAAGCCTTATTAAATTCACTCGCAATCAGACCTACTGTTGTCCATCAACGAGCTTCAGCTTTCTCGTACAAAACGTTTTCTGAACGTTAAGTTGAATGCTATGAAACTATACCATTCAGTGTATGATTTTAATGCTCTATCCTTCTTGCAGCTCCGTTTTGTACACATGACTCCGTATTGTGACAAAGTTGTCCTACTTAGATTTTCATTTTTTAAAGTAGATTACAATGCTGTATAAGTTACTCTTTTTTGTAACACATTTATGAATGGATTTGTGTACGATAACGGATCAAAATACAAGTTTTCGACTTAAAAATTACTTCGGTAACCGCCATTTAAAATGGAATACACATTTACGATCATTCACTTGTTACTAGTTGTGTGTTGGTGTAAATGACAAAGAAAAAAGGATTCATTCCGACTGTGTTTTCATGCTCATTCTTCAAAGATGTGATGGACGAAGTTTTAAGGTGATACTATCTGTAAGATGGTTAGATCGAGCTCATGGAGAGAGAATGCTGAAAGAAAGATGAATATGAAGAAACTTGGCATGAGAAATGTGTACGAATAAGGAATGCATCTTCACTTTTCATATGCACACGCTTATGTCTGAGCATAATATCAGTGTGTAAAAAAGTGCGTATCGATGTCAAGTTAACACTCTACAATCACAGAGTAAGGGTTTTGCAGAAAGGTGTACATAGTATGTTCAATATTATACGGAGCATGACATCCTGTGATACATTGCTCTAAAAAAGTGTTTTTGACTTAAACTATACGTGAATACACTTTGCACAATAAATACATATCTTCAAGCTTACAGGGATTGCTGGGCAGAGCTGGACATGCCAAAAGGGTTGTTGCTGCGATTTCAGACAAACAGTTAACTTTTTTCAACCACATATGGATTTACATTTATTTTGTGAGCCCGAATAAAACAATACTATGTTAGGTTGAAATCGCAAAGCCAAAAGTAGGATGCAGGATTACACATCTACGTTATTGTGTTGGTCCACCTAATTTTTGTCAGATGGCAATAACTAACCTATTCTTTGTAATGTACTTTGTGTGCAGGAGGAACATAATGTTTGGTCCATTGCATTTCATTTAAACAGAGCATATCATGCCTTAATTTTATACCCCACCTTAATTTGAGCTTAAAATACTAATCAAAATCTCCTAACCTTTGGATTATTGAAGTTCTGAAGCTATACAATATTGGAAAATAAAAGCAAATATTTCGTCTGTATATGCAGCAGGATTGTCAAGAACGCCCTGGTGAATATGAGCACAAACCAGATTTGTGTGAGCCTGCCTTGCGTCTCAAGTAAGCATCTAGAAGCAGAAGAGTTGTGCAAGAAAGTAGTGTACTTCAAATCACTCACATTATTCATATGCATTACAATCAAGAAGAGCAATGTGCTTTTAACCCTAATTCTGGATAAGACTTATGATATTCAGTCTGTTCTACTGTTGGTCATCGCTGTACTGCTGATTGCACGAGGAACAACAAGTTTTTGGCGACGCTGATCGTTTTTTCCTGTCAAGTTACCCCTTTCTGTTCATGTCGTTATTAATAGATGTAATAAATTTACATGACTGGATATCACGGGCTTTACTTGATCAGTTGTTTTCAGGAAAACGGATTTGTAGTAACTTTTATTCGATACTACGATTTTAAACAAACAACCTGGAGTGACACATGCACTTAATTTTTAAAGGAAAGCCTTTTCCAACGAGTACTTTTAATTGTTTCACCAAGCAAACAACATATTACACAAAAGAATTCTTACGAATCTGCACATAGCAGTAAAGCTAATCTTATGAAGATTGATTATGAAACTGGGGTGTCATTATGGAATATTTTTCTAACTCGGCCTGAGCTAGGTTCTTTTTCATGTATATTTCATGCAAATTGTATTCTTGTTTTCACTCTGCACAACGGAATGAGTGACAGTTAAGGCAGACATATGTGGTTCTGAATATGAGCCATGTCCACACAAATTCACTGTGATAAAATTATTTTTAAACTTAATCAAGAAATCTTTAGTTTTAATGCTGCTAAAAGTGCACTTGTCTGACGGGCGTGGTTTGCTTCTCCTAATATTTCAGTAAAATATATTTTCACAACTTTTTTTGCGGGTGTATTGGTTTATAGGTATTTATTAATATAAAGTGCCAACGTTTCAAAAATCATTACGATTTCCTTCTTCAGGGCAAAGAGCAAAATATAGAAATTATGGAGCTTTACAGATATTTTTGAAAAGGATAAATTAATTATTGGTTCAATTTCCGTTGATCGTGTTGAAGTGAATCACTATGGTGGTTTGCTATATGGGAGTAGCAATATATTTTCACAGCAGCTGAATATGATTGCAATAATAGATACAGGTGCAGTTGACACTCTCTCTGTCTTTGCTCTTTACAGTAAATAAAAGTTTGCTAAAATATCGTTTTATATAGTTTAATTTCTACATACCTGTAGTATCGAATGAAATGCACGAAATGGAAACATTCCGTTAGGCTGAATGGCTATGAATAATGCAATATTTTACAGCTTATAATTTTTAATAACTCACCAAGTAGAACTTTTGTAATAGATTCGTTGGAAAATGATATTTCCAAACTTCTCCAGTTAAGACGATGAAAAAGTTAAAACTGTAAAAATTACTACTCTTTTTTGGAGGAAATATTGCTGTTTCGAAATAATATTTTTAGCAAAATACACTCACTGTCACTATATTCAGAGCGCTTAGGGCGGTGGCCAAATAATGAGCTTGTTTGAAAGGAGTATCTAAACTCGGGCGGATTGGTAAGTGACTAAGCAGAAAAGGATTTTGCCCAACGCTTCTTTTTTTTGACTAACAAAGATGAAACGTATTGTTGGATAAAGAGATAACTTGGTCCCATAGTATGAACAAGCTTTATATGGAAATGGTTGTGGTAGGAAAAAGGAGTGTATTTTTCAGTGTATCCTGAATCTTGAGTATAAGTGTGTTGTTTGTATTCCACGAGCACATAAATCCAAGATTTGCGGAAAGCAGTAGTCAGTATGTGCAGCAAAAAGATTGTACCATAAACTTTTCTCAGTCATGCCTACACTTACGATTAGCACGGGGCATAATACTTCTTTAAGCTTACCAAAAATGACGGACAGGCAGGATAAAGAACAGTTTACAAGCAGACGTAACAAGTTGCAAAAAAGATGTGAAGAGTAGTTCAAAAAAAGCGTATACGAACGAATTGCAAGTAGATTATATACTTTTCAACCACAAAAATATATGGGTAAGAAGGAAACTAGCCAGAAGTATACTTAAAATGTATTTCATACAAAGCACGTTTAATATGCCTAAGAACTCTGAGTAGAGCATGCACTTTTCAAGCTAAACATTTTAGATAAACCCTATATTCAAACAGTCCAACTGTTATTCATCGACCTGCCCCTCTTTATGTTAAAAAACGAAATGGGTGGCAATAAACGTTTTTGGCTTAAATTTAACATTATACACACACTTAAACGCGTGATTTACATGTAGTCCTACATATGGAGTTTCATTAAAAAACAGATAAGAAAACTGAAGTTTAATTTGAAAATATCCACAAGATTGAATGAGAATGCGCTTTTCATTTTTCTTGTTTTCGTTCATTTCTAGTCATTTCTGTGTTTTTTGTAAATATGCTGTAACAACAGATCAATTCGGGTGACATAAAAATATCATTGACTTTCATACACCATTGTTTTTTGTCTCTGCTTTTCCCAATCAAAGAAAGGTTTCTGAAATATGTTTTTATGTCATTTAGTGTCTAAATATCCATAATAACGAGTAAAATCACCAAATGGAAGCATATACAGTTTGCAGTTGTGCTAAATTGCAATGAACATTGGAAGCTTTTGCTGTTAGTAATATTTTTAACTCACCAAGACCATTTAAGCAAATGCGTAGTTTATTGATGTTTTCGAAACCGCTCTAGTTGAGATGACAAGAATTGTAAGGCACAATTGAACAGTAACATTTCCTCTGTATCACTGATCGTTATCGTTCAGGGTGATAACCATGCACGTAATGCTTATCCTGGCAGAAAGTGATGTCTTTGACGTGAGTTAAACTAAATGATAAAGCAGCAAAGTAGATTCTGTGGATATGATCAAGCTTCTTGGTTTAGCTTCCGAAGATGAAGTGAGTTGCAGGATGGAGAGCCCGGTAAGTTGTAGATGATTTCTTTGTTTGACTAATATATGGTTGGATTGGCGTTCACGGATAGGAAAGAGAGACATGAACACACTTTACATGAGAATTATTGTGGTACGAACAACAAATGTATTTTCTATATACGCGTATGTTTGACTTTATCCTGTGAATGATTGTGTAGTTTGTACTACACAAGCACAAAAGTCGGCATATGCGCAAAGAAGTACTTATATGCGGGTATAATGTCATTCTACAAAAATTTTAACCCAAAAAATACTAGGTTTTTTCTTAAACTTTCCTACACTTCGCACACTTAAGTTATTTGAAGGACTGTTAACATATCTTTTTAGGTCGAGTTTTCAAATATAATATTACCTTACGTGAGAATAC
Source organism: Orchesella bifasciata (assembly GCA_034697805.1). Lineage (NCBI taxonomy): Eukaryota > Metazoa > Arthropoda > Collembola > Entomobryomorpha > Orchesellidae > Orchesella > Orchesella bifasciata. The sequence goes on from JAQGAP010001571.1 coordinate 16,996, forward strand.
AAATTTGCGAATTTTGAAAATATGCAAAAATTAATAAAATTGATGAAAATAAATGATAAAAAAAATTAATGAAATTGAGGTAGACCGACGATAGTCTTTTATAATGTAAATCGGTCTAAGGTAAATTTCGGCTGAGTTTCATTGAAATAATCCCTACAAACCGAATTTAAAATAGAAAGTACACAATGATGGAAAGTAAACGCAAAAATTAAAGGTTTAACTTCAATTTGAACTTTGTGTAGTATATAAATACAAGAGTCAAGCAACTCAACTAAAACAAAAAAGGCTAGCATATCGTAGCATACGATTACTTGGGTTGCAATTGCAAGGACATATGCATCCTTCTTGGGGTACATCTCGCAGTTGGCATTGCTAAAATCATCAAAATTCTTAAACAAAAATCAGAGAATAACTGGGACAAAGTTGTTTTTCAGATGAGCCTGAAATAGATTCTGAATCAACTTTGGAGAGTACTCCTAGTCTTATCTTTTGAAATAAATTTATTTGTTTTTCAAGTAAACAGTGAATTTCTCATTTTTTCCGCTTGAGCACATATTTATACGGGATACGGGTTAACACATAACAAATAAGTGTGTCTTTATCGAACAAAAATGATGGCTCATGTAAACACATTTTATGTATCATACAAATATATGTAAACTTGTTATTTTTGCTTTGTTTTGATACTCCAAACAAAAAATGTAATGGGCATATGCATAAATATAAATATGATAATGTTAAATTAGTGAATTAGTTTAACCGGAAGTTTCATACCATTTCATTGTTTTAAATTAGTCGACATTAGAGAAAAGAAATAGAATCAATGACTATTAGTTGCAGTTGAGAATGTAGGATGATGTGAATGGACAGGTGGTATTTAAGCACAATTTTCATTATCCGACTAAGCCAACTGTCATCTCGAATGATGAATCGTCTTTGGGAATTTCTATTGCAGATGAAGAAATTTGTTTTGACATTAAAAGCAAGAAGAAGCCCGATATCCAATACTGAGTCTCAGTAACGGAGACGTTTTTTGGCATTGCGTTTTGAGGGTTGATAATTAAATTTTTATATTTGCAACTTGTTAAATCATTATCGGATGAAACTATTATCAGCTTTCAATAATACCAAGATTGTTGGCAAATGCAAAAAAACCGTCGTTTAGGAACGTTTTAATTTTCCATTTCTAATAAAAAATGACAAACATACGTCGCAAATTAAAGAAGAACAAACGCATACAAGCTTTATGTCTTCACTGGTGACATATGATACAGCGAGGAATATCAAAAACCTGTACAAAATTGCCATGACGTCATGTTGTTTGAAGCTTTCCATAGCAATTCCATGTTCATTTCTAGTTACACATACTAATCTGTCCCCTTTATCAAGATCGAATACTTTGGAATAGATTTTAGATCAGAGTACGGATGGGGGTTGATTCAGAATGGATGGCTACACTGTCCATATTAGTTAGGTACATCTGCTATGATAATCATTGCGTGCTCAAGAAAGACGTAACAAGATCACGCTGAAACCAAAACGTTCGTTAAAGATGCTTTCTTATGCAGAAGTTTGTGTAGTTTCCCCTTCACAGATGCGTAACACAAGAAAACTTAACTATACATATATTCCTAAACTATTTGCGGGGCTTAAGCGATACGAATAGTTCATGTGGAAATGGTGAGAAGAATTAGGGAGAAAGAATTAACATCATCATCATTTTGGTCTGCTAAAAAAAATCAAAACGTTGAGCTGATCTGCATCAAGGAAATGGGTATATTCACAAGCTATCCATAAGTCAAATCGCCTAGTTGGCCTTTTGAATCTGAGTTGCAATGTGAACCAATTAGTGACAAACCTCGCTTGGAAAGGGATAAGTAAACGTAGAGCACTTGCTGTTGAGTTTTGCTGCTATTAAAAATTTTTTGACTTCATAGTCTCAGCGGAACTGTTAATTTTTAATTTTTAACATTTAGTACTTTCGTATTTTGAAGATCAACTCATTGCTCATAAGTATTAGTTACGTTTCAGTTAGTTCAAGATCGAAAATGTTAGGTATCATTGGTTTTCAACACTGGTGGAATCATTGGAAGGATCCAAAAACATCAGAAAATGACACCTCTACTTTCAAAACAGATTT
>JAQGAP010001572.1:0-19135 GCA_034697805.1 Orchesella bifasciata
TTAGTTCCATGCCATGCTCGTCGAGTGTCGACTTCCCGAGTCAAGTTCTTCGTTGAAAGGAGCTTTGGGCATAGCTCTGATGTGTATGTATATATACATTTTTTATTACATATGAATCAATATTAATATCAGTGTCTGTTGCATGTTGCCTGCAGTACATGGTATTATATTGTAAACGTATTTTTGATGTTGAAGAAATCGTATTAATTTAAGTGTATGCAACTTGTCTAACACCTACGTACCCTGAACTATTAAAATATTTAATCTGTCTTTGATATTAATGTAAAATAATACTGGAACAACAATAACCACGTTTAAAAAAATCAAAAAATTTATTTGTGCTTAAGAAGCTTTCAACACAAATGAAATTAAACCAAAAGGTTATATAAATCAGTATAAATGTTTAAAAACATTTAACGAATACTACTCACAGCCTTTCAAAGCCACCGGTGGCACCCAACTCTTTTTTAAACTCATAAACTATTAGAATTGCATAAACTCTCAATACGTTGACAGACATCAATAGCCAATCAAACCATTCCAGCTCATTTTCAGTTAAAATAGCTGCTAGAAAGAAGACACTCTGTACCAAAGAGCTCAGGGACCGTCCCCACATCCACCTTTTGCAACGACCAGTATCACTCTATTTAAACAATCAATTTTTAGTTACAAACTTTCAGTAATACGAATCATACCTGTAACTTACCTTGTAATGGGCTCCAACCAGGGTTCTGCAAAGCCAAATCTCAAATCCAATGCAAAAAGCCCAATAAAAGTGTAACCAGATTATTGCAGCCGTATAACATATCGTGTTCTTGTAAATTTCTAAAAAAAGAGGCATAATTTTTAGACTTTATTTAGGACGCATACAAATTTCTTAAAATCTTTACTAACTTACCATAAGCCAGGTTACTGAGTCTGGATATCTCGTCCAAAGCAAAAAACTCTGGCGTGAAGGTGCCGTTCAAAGAATTCACAGCCTCCTCCCCCGCCTGATCAAAGTCCAGCAATGACATTCGGCCAATACGGGCCACTATGCTGATTATCTGAATTAAATTAATTAGGAGCAAAATGAGAACCCTCTTTTCTATATATGATGTCAAATTAGTATTAATCCATATTATTTATATTTAAAACATACCAAATCTACATATGCGACTATCAGAACGGCTTTCTTCAACGGGAAGCCACAACACGGGTTCTGAAAGTGGGGCATTTTTATGTAGATTTATGTAGAGAACAGTGAAACGAAATCAAACGTTAGAAACGGAGGTGGTAGGATTTTGGTATTACTTGCAAGTTGCAATGGATATGGATATTACACTTTCAGTAACTGCTTGAACTGTTAAAGTTGGCCGTATTCACAGCGTATTGGTGGTCTCAATGTTAACACCAATTGGAATTTAAGACGAATTTACGTTAATTTATAATGAGAACCGTTATGAAATTCATGCAACCCTGTTGCAATCAAATAAACCTTGTTAAATTGAAAACAATGGAAGAGAAATTATGAAATTTTGCTTGCAAGCAAAGGATATTAAATGGAGTCATAGCTTTAACCACAGATATGATGCAATTGATGCTGTACCTGTCGGCTTTAAAAAGGTATGCCGACTTTGTAGTTCTATGAGGCATGAGTTTTCAGGCATATGAAACTAAGTTTATAGAACCAAATTAAACGTTTGCAAATCCGAGTTATTGTGAAAGACTTAATGACTTTTTTACAAAGGGATTGCTTAAATAGGCGGCCTTGTTGAAAGAAAAACGGAGAAGGTTGACAAATACAACGCCGAACGTATTGCAAAAGTTTCTACGTTTTAATGCCAATTCAAATAGATTTGTCAAGAAATGTTGTTGATTCGTTTTAACTGAAGTTACGAGACCATCCCTAGTTTAGTAAGCTATGAAATGTAACGCTGTATAAAATCTTCGATCACCCTCGCTTTGGATGCAAAATGTGAATGTTTTTAATAATTTTTCATACGCCCGAAAATGATGCAACATAATGTAACTCATTTGAAGTTGCTATAAGGAAACGTTAATTAAAATTTAGTTTCTCTTCTCCAATTTCAAGTTGTTTTGCTGGGATATATTTTTGGAATTTATGGGTATTACGGACTCTACCTCCCTTTCTACAGTATGGAGATGTAAAAAAAATAATGGATAGCTTATATCAAGTGAATCGTCCGCAGCCAGCAAGAAATATCCGGCTGAGTCAACAAGCTCATCAAGTTTCATGCTATATGATTGTTGCGCTTTGATTTCACAAGTCAAGTTCTTTGTTGAAAGAACTTCATGCAGAGCTCAGATATGTGTGTGTATAATATTATGCATTTTATGCAGTATTATGTCCGTACCTACTGCATCGTATATAGCGTTATAAGAAAATGAATTTTTCTGAATAAAAATGAGCTTTGGAAATTCTATAAATTTAAGTATCTCAGATACTGCATCTGTAGCAATAATACCCACTTCTATGATCTAATATCACGGAAGTTTTATGCATGCATACCTCTTCAGCTCATGTTCATCATAAATAACACATATGATTATAACATAGGCATATATCATACCTGTATGTATATCAGAGTTTGTTGCCTGCTATGTGTGAAATGCTATAACGTAAATGAAAAATGAGCTTGTGGGAATAATAAATGCATTTTGGGTACTGATTCCCTTATAAGATTATAATTTCTTTACCTAAATTCGTTACAATTCCATCTTAATGACTTAATTTTATGACCAAGCAACAGGAGCAATTTTTTTATCCGTGCGAAAAGATGGTAAGATGTGATTTTAGAATTTTGCGTTACTGCAATTTGCAAAAAGTATTAGCACGTTGAGATGCAAAAAATACGTAATTACTCGACGTTACTAAATTAACTCAATTTGAACATAAACACATATTATTGCGTTCTAAATTCAACACAATGTATATTTTCTCCATAAATATTGATCCTTTCTTCCGCTTTAAGTCTCCAAATGTATAGCCGTAAGATTCTCTGTTGGCGTTATGGCAATCCGAGTATGTGGGGAAAGCGTAGGCATACCAGGAAAATCTTGAAAACTCTCATCCCACAATCCAGGATGAGATTTTAGTGAGTGCGATAACATTTTCGGTAGGAAAACCTTGTGTTGCAAACTCGGCAGCAATATTTCCATAGACCAATCCTTTTGCGTCTGCTTGTAGATTGTCGTCGTTCTGAAAAGAAAGGTTTAAATATCAATGCAAACGTTACGATTTTTCTCTTGACTACATGTTTTTTACTTTTGGGATGCGATGTTCTAATATGGGATTTCAACTGTTCCTTTGCCATCTTCTCCTGCTGCTGCTCAGTAGCGTTCCACCCGAAATAAATTCGGTAAGGGCAGGTTCCGCACTGAAAAAACGTTGTCCCATTTTTATCATCAACGCAAAGTAAAATTTCCACTGCATGTTTTTCCTCTTCCCACCGGGGGCTCCACTAAATACACCGCTTCAGGATCATCATCAACGACATCAATATCTGAACCCGAATCATCCTGGGACACCGAGCAACTGAAAAAGAGAAAGTAGTCAACTTTCACCAGATTTAAAGCCTTGAAAAATAATATCCGCTAAAAAACTTACACCTGTTCTTTCTTGATGGGCACTGAATCTGACACTGGTTTTTGTTTGGATGCCCACGAGCGAAGAGAAAAAAGCCGGTTGCATTTCCTAAAATTAAAACCTGGAATGTTAAATAATTGTGCTGGAGCCACTGTGGTGGAATCTGGTGCTGTTTTTTCACGGCTTGAAAGGTGCACTTGGTCAGTCACTTCAGACACTTCTGGTTTTCTATTATTTTCGTAATAGTCTAAATGAATAAGAAAAATAAATTATAATGCTGATTATCAGGTAGTTAAAAGCATTCAAAAATTACTTTCACTTACTTTCCACAATAATGCCCCGCAAAGTAACAAACTTGACGGCGTCAAAACCGCTTGATATGATTGGTTTACGCACAAGTCCTTCTTTCGCTGCAGTAACAACCTTCCTTTGCAACTTGACGGCAACTTTAGATGCTTGCTGTTGAAGCACCGATATGTGTTTCAAATCTTGTTTGCAGTCACTGCATAAATAGGATAACTCGTTAGTAAAAAATGAAGGAATCCAGTAACTATTAAGGGATAGTTGGATCCCAAATTTTTTCAATAGTTCACTTCGTTCAGTTGTCACTGACTCGCTTTGTTGGGAAGGAATGACGGTGTTAGAACAAAGTTGACAATGTGCAGTATTAACCGCAATCAGAGTTGAAGGTTCCGCAGAACAATTCCAAGCGTTTGACATGGACTCATTGTATCTTGAGTCGGGGGGTTCTGAGATCCTCCAGCCACCAAATTGCGTGTGTGTTCTATCTCTATTCAGAATTGTTGAGGGTGGAGGTTCCGCCGAAGTATTCAAAGAGCTTGATACCGACTCCTTGTAGCTTTCTTTAAACGATGTTGAGATCCTCCTTTCACTAGATTTTGTTTCAACCCCTAATGAAATTTGTTTTCGAAGCTCTTGCCGTTTGATCATTTCCTGTAGTTTTAATATTCTCTCCATGTTCACAAAATATGTTTAAAAATTCGCCTGGAATCAGAAATAGTTAACACTTCTGGCTTCCCCGATGTATACAGTACAACTGATGGAGAAGAGTCCAGAGATTTGAGATAAATTACGAATAACAGAAAAGGCTGCATGCAAATTATATGGGGTGGAAAACACTTTCAACCTTATGGGAATTACTTTTCTGTGGGTCTGTCGTCTGTCAGGATGAATGTTTACCTTTTACGTAATATTATTTGTGTTGGAAAGGACTTACATAATATGATCGTTTATCAAACAGCAAAAAAGCAACTCAGTATGCATTTTCGTCGAAAAAGCGCTTACTCTGCATAGCATACTTTTACAATTATATGATAAGATTTGAAAATCATTTGATAAACGTTTCGTTTTCTATTTACATAACACTAGCGTCAGTTGCGCTACTGCATCACAACAAACGTCTCATTTAAAACCTATGGTTTCTAGATTACTCCTGTGCCACTTTTCTGCTTCCCGTTTACCTGATTTATGATGCTTCTGCTGCTCCAGAAAGTTTACAAGAAGTAATCTCACTCTCAGTGCTCGTTAGTCAGTCTGTTGCGTTAATTTAATTTGATGGTAATTTGCTTACATTTTAGGATGAGAGTCAAATCCGCTTGGCATTTTCGTTTTGTCAAAAGTATCAGACTTGGAACTCGAGTGTCATTGAATTTACAATTTTCTTCCTGTTTTTTCTGGATGAGCGAGCATTGAAAAGAGGAAAGCATAATAGTATAAATCAACTCCTTTATTTTGTAGCAGGAAACACTACTAAAATGATTTCGCTAAAACATACACCACAACTATTTGCACGATATATGTTCTTCCTTAGCAAAGCAAATAATAACAGTTGCGTCTACTTCCAGGCAAAGTGTGAAACAGGTTTCTCCAACACTAAAATATATTTTTTTTGGTAAGCATATATTTTTCCGGTTGTGATGTAATGTAATGGATTGCTGAATTGCCTTGTACTTTCGATACAGCTAGTGCAAACACAAGTAAGCAAAACCCAACACGTTCATTGTACAGCAGCAGCACGATGAGTTCTCATACGTTCAAAGTAAGCATTCAGCCGTTTAAACTACTCATGAGTCATGACCCAAATTATTTCGATTTTACTATTTCCATACAATAAACCTTGAATCTCCATCCAGCTTTATGAGAAATAACTCACGTTTTAGTAGTTTCCCGAAGAATGTGAAGGAATAGAATCGATTCAATTGCAATTAAACACCTGAAACGAAGCAAACGTTTCCTAATAAGGTTGTTACTCATCTACTCATCATACTGGTACATTTGAGTAACAATCTACGAAATAGTTAGCCACGAAAATATAGCGTTATGGGTATCCTCCAAACTCATTTTACTCAGAAAAGATAAAAGAATTTGACATTGGATAAATAGCTCATAAAATCATGGCAAAACCTTATGGGGTTAATCCTCTACACCAGGAGTTGAGCCAACGAACGCTTTGCAGCTATACATGTAAAGTAATAGTTTCATATACCATGCTAGTAGAGTGACAAGTTCAAGTTCTTCTTTGAAACGAATTGTGCACATGTATAGCTCAAAGTTTTATGCTCGCATTTTACTCTAATATCCAAATAATAATGAGCGTCTGTTGGATGCAAAGCATGCAATGCTATATACAAGACTCGAAAAATAAGTTTTCGGAAGACGTTTAAATGAAGCAAAATAAAAATACTATTAAATTGGTGTCCTCCAGTGGACCAGTACATGTTGCTAAATGCAGTTCATTTGACTTTCTCATACTCTGGTTATTAGACCACAACGCCTGTATTGTGGAAATCATATATATAATATATCGAATTTACATTGTCAACAGCATCGCTTAGCTTCAAAGGGAATGACAATTGTTGAATATGGAGTATGGTTCTTGTAATTGTGCACAGGATCATTGAATGATGTTGATATCAACGTTTGAAATGCACTATTACTCTATGAAATATCGATTAATTCAAAGAAGATTGGAATATTTCTTTACTTTACCCTGGAAAGCTAACAAGGAAAAACTATTAAATTAATAATGATGCCTACTATTATATTATTCCTACCGTACTGCAGCAACCAACTTTACAGATGAAAAACATTACATTACAGATAGAATTGTATATACGATTAAATGTCTTACTTTGATCCAACATTGTCTGATTTGTCACGTTGCTCCAAACTCCATAATGCTGTTATGAGTCAAATAAGCGATGGAAATATCAGTATTTTAATAATTTGTAGTGTGTCTAAAGAATGATGTACTATAATCACTTTAACCTGCTCTCAGTATGAATTTAGCTGCAAATAGTATTTTTCACTTCAATGATTGTACAACCCTTGCTGGATAATGGAAAGCCATACGAAAAGTAACAATTCTAGAAAAATTCATCGGTCATCAAGTCGTTAGTAACATTTTGTGCATAATGATAATGAATTCCTCTTTACATTTTTTGCAAGTATTCTTTGCTATTTTATGCTTTTATGTTGGACTCCTCGCAAAAGTTGCTGATATTGTGCATCATCATCCCCATCGTCGTTATATTCAATATGAGAATTATGTTGAATAGTGCAAGTCTTGTCACACTACGTTAGATTTGTTTTTTTCATTCCTTGGAAATAAAATTTGGTTTAACAAACTGATTAATTTGAGTTTTGAGATTAAGAGTAATCTTTATTAAAATATTTAAACCACGATTAAGCTGAAAAGATTGCCTTTCAAATATGTGGGATTAAACGTATAAAGCAACGACAAATATTTTAATGGATCGCCAAAATGAGGTTTCCTTTCCTGGACGCATAATCATAATGATGACGCGTAGTATATCGAGTATTTTTTCTCTTCAAACCACATCGCAGTTTTAAGAGAATGAAAAATGTTGAGTGAGAAAGCTTTGGTTCATACCATGTACACTGAACAGGATGGTGTGAAACTTTTGTTATCAACATTTGACATTTGACTTCTTTAAACATAATTATGTTACTATAAGGTGCAGTACCAAATAAACTAAATGTAAAACTACGCTTTCTTTATATGGAAAATTATCGCCTTGGTTTACTTGTGGCCTTGCAGAGAAAAACATTTCTGTATGCGATTACGATTTCTTGTCATATTTAGGTAATTAAATGAAACTCCAATCTTTGGTTCTGGAGTGTAAATGCGTATTAAAAGTAAGTTTATAAGTTTTATAAGCGGTTTACGTTTATAACTATTTTATGTCTACTATAGTGTTATATGAATATGCTTGCTTGTATATATTATTCGAAGGGTGTTTATATATAGAGTTTGTCATCACATATGTACATGCAGAGAAAGAAAACGGACTGACTTTAATATTCATTCAACCATTGACTTACGCTATCGTTGTGCTTTCTGCAAGCTGCTGTCATCAAATTATGACGAACAAGAAAAACAGCAGATAAGAACCTTTTAGTTTCTCAATTGAAACAATGTAAGTTTGATCTTATGTACATTACGCTACTCCCATTTCCATTCGTTAGTGCAATCTTGCACAAAACTTCGAGCATTAACAACTTTGTGCACAACTTGTTCGCATGTTAGTTTTTGTTTTCTTGGATGTGATCCATACGTTAACAGATTAAGTACGATTTTTTAACTAAACGATACTTGTTGACTTCACAGAGCAGTATTCAAGCTTCCTTATTTGACAGTTTATTATTTTGTGGAATAAAACGTGTTTGAAGTATCCGTGTTTAGGTTATGTATTGTGAAAGAAACCGATACATTGGAAATATATGACAATCTGTTCCACAAACAGTTTAACACCTAAAAATATATTGAGGTTTTAATTGAGAGTGCAAAAACATTAGCGATTTCCAATTAATATTGATGATGGATTCACAAACCAAGCAAGAAGCAGCGTTTGGGTTAAATGCCCTAAAACTGGAAAGAATTGCATGTCAAGTTTTGAAAGAAAAGATCCTAGTGCGTTGGGAAAATGAAAATTCTTGTAAGTGGAACGATGGATCGCTTCAAAGGAAGTCTATCATACAAAAATTACTCGAACGCCAAACATTTTTGAATAAGGGTCAAAAGTGCGATTTACATAATAAAAGCCTTGATAACTGGGATATTACTTTTATATCACTGATTTTCCAAAGTGTATATCCAGAAACATTTACTGACTACGAATGGGACGGAATTCAAGGAACACGCTTACTTCGAAATAACGTATGCCATAATAACAGAAAATTGCGAGTGACACAATCAGAGTATCGTAAACGTAGAAAGCAATTTAGGAAGAGCATGTGTAATTTGGGAAAGAATACTGTTGAAATCGAAGACATGATTGCGAGTGCAGAAAAAATTGAGCATTTATGGGAAATCAAGGAAACAACAACATGGGGTGACTTGTATAAGAGCGTGCAATGTGAAATAAGCAAAAAAATTGTAAAGTTTCAGGGAAAATTAGTGGAACTTGGAAAGTTAAGTGGTGATCTAAGCAATATTGACTCTAGCTTATTATATCAGTTATCAAAAGGCGAAATACCTGATATTATGAGAAATCAAGTGCCAAAAATACCTCTTTACTACATCAATCGCAATCTAAAGTGCCGAACCAAAATTAACCTAGAAAATTTGATTAAAATTCCACATGATTGTTTTGTGATAGAAGGCATTGATAAGCACAGACTCAATTCATTTATTGTGGAACTGAAAAAAGAGCATTGTGGGGCATCACTTCAATATGTGTTGTTTGAAAATGCAGTTCAATTTGCAGAATTATGCAAAGTTGTTAATACGCCTGTTCACTGGATCAAATATATTGACGGTCATAATTTTGAATGGGTAAAGTCCGGTGGGTCACTAGTAAAGCTTCAGAAGCATACGGTCGAATCTGAAGACTCCGTAACAGAAGACGAAATAGCTTCAAATGGGAAGAAAGTTGTAATTGTCTCAGATTCCCCTGGCACAGGAAAAACTAGTTTGCTTGCCAACGTTGCCACTAATCATGAACCAACCTGAACATGTAACAACTCCTGTTCTGTTCCTTTCAATGAAAGATTTTGTGCATAGTTTGAATGAAAAGGAGATATCAAAGGAATCAATCATACAATTAATCACTGAACAGTCATGAAATCTAATATTTGGGAAACATTTAGCATACCAATGTTTAACTTCTACTAAAGAGTGTGTTATTATGTTTGATGGGTTGGACGAAGTTCTTTTGGGCCAGGATGAAAGAGCAATGAAAGTTCTCAAAGTAGCAAAAGGATTGAATTCCGTGAGAGTGTTTGTGAACACGAGGGCTCATCTTGGTTTGATGCAAAAAGTGGAAAATGAACTGGACACATTTGCATATACAATTGTGCCATTTGATGATTCAACTCAGTTGGAATTCATACTCAGTTTTTGGGAAAAATCGATTGAAAAAGTTGGTAAAAATGCGACAACTCTGCAGAGATTTGCAAAGCATCTTCTTAGTAAACTCGCTGATATCAATAAGTCTGAACGCGAAATTGCTGGAATTCCACTCCAATGTTATATGCTTGCACAAACCAATCTTGAACACGCTGTCAAAATTTCTAAATCGACTTCTTCATCTTATCCATCATTCAAGAATATTTCCATTTTCCAAATGTATCTTGAACATATGACAATGCGATTTGACGAAATTGCCAAAACCGGTGTGTTTTCTAACGCCATCCTTCACACACTGCATAATCCTGGCCAGCCAAACCCATATGAAAAAGTGAAAAACGAGCACATGTTTTACGCTCTGAAGGAACTGTTTCCTACGAAAGCAGACCAGTTCCGTTACCTCAACAACAACGAATGCAATAATGTGGAATCCTTAGTTGAACTTTGTAAATATGGCTTGCTGGAAGGATACGAACCCAACAAACTCCATTTCGTCCATCGCACTTTTGCAGAGTACTTTGTCGCTTGGTTTGCCGTTGAAAGATTTACTATTGGGGATCAACTAGAAGTTGACTTCATACTACGCCATGTTCTTGGTACAACACATGAACACGAGTTCAATTTCCCTGTGGTTGGCTTTTTCATCAACGAGTACACAAAACTGCTTGAAAGACACCGCTATCAACTGACAAATGTCTCCATGTTAATTAAATCTAACGAATATGAGCTAGTCTCACCAATTTTCTACGCCTCTGTCACCCATAATTATACTAGTGTTCCGGAAGCAGTCACGCGCTATTATGGAAGCAAGACTTTTGAAACCCATACAAATACCGTAGAAAAACAGCTATGCCCACTCGCGTACAAAGCTATACGTTGTAACAATAAAGAACTGCTTGGCATATTTTGCGAAGGTGATGAAATAAAGAACCTGAGGTTCAAGCAATCTGCTTTCGATTCTGAACGTACTCCGATGGAAGCTGCATTTTTGTATGGAAGCGCGGAAGTTGTTAAGTATCTCGTATCAAAATATACTTATGAGAATTCGGAATTAGTTGGACTTATTTATCAGCCTTGGCCGTCAGTGAGTGATGCCCTGTGAGATGGTTGCCTTTTAGCCATTTGGAAGCAGCTTGGAAAGTGTTTGAAGACAATAATGCAGATTTTAACCATGTTGATGAAGAAGGAAATTCATTGCTCTTTCATGCGATTAAATCAGAGTATATGCCCTGGCATGATGCCGTAGTTGATGGATTGATTAAGCGTGCGGCTAGTTTAAGTCATATAAACAGCAATGAAGAAAACGTTCTTCCTGTTTGTGCCAAACATGGAAAATTCGACACTTTAAATCACATAATAAAAGAGTACAAAGATGAGATGGGTGACGTAATGCTAACATCTACTGATAAAAATGGGAACACCGTATTGCATCAATTACTTGTACAAACACAACGTCATTGTAGAAATATATGTTACAATCTGGATGGTCTTGACTTTATTAACACTTGGGTTATAAATGAGAAGTCAGTGAATGCTACAAATAATGAGGGACAAACTCCTTTTACTCGTGCTGTTTTTTGTGGATACGAACTTGGCGACGGCGTAATTTCACTTATGGAGCAAAAAGGTTTCACATTGACACCCGAAGCAGCCTCTGAAACCTTCAAAACTGTATTTAACAGTATTCCGGAGAAAGCTCTAGGTTACCCGGGCAGCGGTTGGAAAGCCAAGCCAAATTATGTGAACATGCTTCACTACTTGCTGGAGAAAGGGGGCAGTCTAAAAAACAAAACCAATCCTGAGAATGAACATTTATGGAATCGTCTTCGTGTGATTATTCAGAGCACTAAAATTACTTCAAAATTAATCGGCGGCATTAAACCAGATGGACAGACGGTTGAAATAAATGATTTACAGGTAAGTATGTCGTATATCATTCTACTTAAATAAACTTTTGGCTATGCAATATAATGTTACTTCTCTTTACATATGAAATACAACTAAATCGTTGTTAAAGGCTTCCCTTTTTCTCAATGAAAATTTGACAAAGACAGCATTCCTGTTAAGACTATAAATCTCTGTGTTTCAGGTTACACTTGACGACAAAACAGATGAGGAAAAAATCTGGGGCCTGTACAAGTTCGTTGAGAAATATCCTATATATTTTGAGAATATATACATTGCACTGATAGCTAATGGCGCTCGTGGCGAATGCAGTCAAGGTTCCGTAAGTGTCCGGTCCAGGTTTTCTGAAAAACGGGCAAAACTATCAAACAAAACTATGGAAGACCATGTGACAGTCTGTTCAAACCGTTGGTGCTGGTCCAAAATCATGGGGGATGATGACAATGAGTAACTAAACATCACTTCCAACTTCATTGAAAGATTAAAAAGTTATAAGCTTATTTGCAATTTTGAATTTCATTATACATAATACTATAATCTGATTTCCTTGCCGGGAATGAAAAATGCGAATGTTTATGATAAATTTGAAGTACTCTCGTTAATAATATAACATAGAAATCAGGAATATGCTCAGAGAATAAAGTACATTGTAATAAAATTGTAAGTTTTAAATGTAATGTAATAAAAAATATCTTAACACTGCCATCCACGTTTAAAGTCGGCAAATATTTTTCATATCTATCGCGAACATGTTTCACTACTTGCTGAAAAAAGATGGTAGTATTAGGGCCTTGGAAAAAAATCATGAAAAATAAAATATTATGGGACCGTTTTCTTGAAATTATTCAGAATACTAAAATTACTTCAAAATTAATAGGCGATATTAAAATTATCAAAGATGACAGACTACCTTCTGTTTGATAGTTGGAGTGTTTAGTACAGTTAGAATCCATAGTACAATTGTTGGTAAATTAACCGTTGGAATTATATCATTAATAAATTAAAACGTTTGAGTAGGTGATAGAAATGCTACGTTTCTACTAATGTAATACTAAAATGTGTACTATTATGTAATATTATGCATAAATCATCTAAACTTATTCTAAGAACAGAATTAGAGCAAATGTATACCACATTTTATTTATTTACAGCGTCGAACAGTAAATGCACAGGCGGCAGTGGGGATATAACTTTCATTTATTTAAATCATGAATTTCTGGCAACATTTACCTGATGCTCAGCCTCATTCACTCGTTGTTGTAATCTCTGTTTTTCGGCTTGGGCTGCATCTAGAGCTTGCTGATACTGTGCATGATCATACTCCCACTCTACCCATCTTGATGTTCCCACATGAAATCCCAAAAACCTGTCCTTTGATGATTTGTTCACTTGATATTGATACTTCCGTTTATTCGCAATAACGGTCTGTACCTTCCCTTCTGCAACATGAAAATCATTCACAGCTTGATGATAATGTGTTTCAGCATTCTGGATGGCCAATTGCTTTGCTTCTGCTTTTTGTCTCTGCAGCTCATCTTCTCGCCGCTGGGCTTCAATTCTTTGTTGTTCTTCTCTCCGTTGTGCTTCAATTCTTTGTTGTTCTTCTCTCCGTTTTGCTTCAATCCTTTCTTTTTCTCGGAGCTGACGCTCCTTTTCAGCAGCGATACTAGCTTCATTCAGACTATAAAAATCGTCCTTTGCCCCATTCAACCTTTCTCGCAATTTCTTCCGGTACAGCTCCAACAAGGCTGCTCCCCCTAGATACCTATCATTGCAAAAGTTTGCTTCCACGCTGGTCACCAAAAGAGAGCTATAATTAATCAATTCAGACTGTAGTATGCCAGTAGGGTGCCGGTCCAAATTATCCTTCATTTTGGTTTTGAATTCCAGCAAACTTTCCTCTATTTTGTTGTTGTAAAACATTTCAGCAGTTGTCTCAAAAATAGTTTTTGAGCCCACCATTCCTTCCGTTTCCTGAATTAGTTGGACCCACTTGGAAACATACGCTTTTAGTTGCTCTGCGGTGACTACTTGCCCAAATACTCGTTTTGTAGATGCAAAAAGAGCTTCCGGACTAAAAAATTTTGTTACAAAATCCACTACTGATGAACGAAATTGGGGTTCCCAGTCCTTACTTTGTTTGAATTGGGCCAAGTTGGGTAGCTTTAATCCTGGACTACTCATAGCATAAACTCCACGGTCTTCAAAACAGTTTTCTATTCCTGACCTGGTGTCTTTTGCCTCTGTGTGCATTTCCGGGGACAATGCAAATATGGACTGTTTTAGATTCTTGGTTTGATCCGGTGGACAACTATTGTCGTCATAATAGCCGTGTTTATAGCCACCTGCTTGAAAGTCCCGCATGAGGAAAATAAGCTTTTGAAAAGACAATCTTTCAGGATTGGCAGACCTAGACAGATGAAAATAAATTTAAATTAAATAATTTGTTAAAATTTTACATTATCTTTTGAAAAGCATGCTTTTCGTATTACCCATCATTTTTGCCACCGGTTGCAAATTTTGCATATTCCAGATACGTTCGGAGATATTGTAAAGAGTCATCAGCAAGATGTTTTTCATTGTAAATAAATACTGATGAAAGGAGAACAGAAATGCCAAAAATAATCGAGTTCCCCTGTGAGCTGGTATTCTTGTCGTGGAGGCCTTGTGTGTCCATCACTATCACACCAATTTCCTTTCCATTGAATTTTGTAAAGAGCGGCTCATGCCACACTTGTATACCTGAAGTGACCCTTTCCAAATCGTCTCTCCATTCAAAATCACTCTCAAGATTTTTGTCAAGCCATGCTGAGTCCCCTTCGTCTTTGTGCTTTAAGTACTTTATAAATTGGTTAGCCAGAAATGATTTTCCGGATCGCTGCTTCCCGTTAATTGAAATGAGGGCAACGGGTCTATTACCGATTTGAGAAAGAATGCTGAGCAAGTGGCTAATGACAACAAGTAGCTTTCCGTCGTCATCTTTCATATTGTTCACCATTTGAAGTATTGTGACACCGCCGGAGGTCTAAAAGACAGTCGAATAACCATTGCAGTATTTACTTTGGTTTAAAGTGTCATTATAATTCTCAACTTTACTTTGAATACCTTTTCTTGAAGTAATTTGTCTTCGTTTGTGATAGCAGGAACCTTATCGTTGCCAATATTTTTTCCAGAGTTTACTTCCAATTTGAAGGACACAATTTTAGCGTCTGCTGGAAACTTTTGTAGGAGTTTATCTAAATTTTATAATTCAAATATCATACAAATGGTTTGCATCATTTTAAATGAAAGCATCTCACGACTAAGCACATACATAGATTTATAATGGTTATCTAATTCATTTTAACCTTTAATAAAAACATGATGGGATTTATCCAATACATCTGCCAACGCTCTTATTGTTGCGTCTTGACCTTTCTCGCTGACAAACTGACCAATGATTGCTCTCATTAAGCCAAATGAGCAGTTTGACAAGATCCATGAACGTTCAATGGCTGGAGTGTCGTCACGATCTAGATGAAGGTTATAGTAAAAGAATTGCCACTCGAACACCAGCCTCACAGCGTTTCTAAGTAGGCTGGCAACGTCCCGCTCGTGCACTGTTTGAAATATAATATATGTATAATTATTTTAAACTATGAAATTTTTTTTTCTTAAATGTTACTGCTCTTACCCTCAGCCATGGTTAACTTTTTTCGGTCAGTGGCAATATCGTTCCAAGCTAAGCCGAGTTAGGAGATCTGATGCTTGATCTTAGTTTCATTCCCCTTTTATATACGTACTATTTAACAATGTTTCTGCCAACATTTGTTTGTGAAAGTATCGTTCGACGATAAGGACATTATATACTTAAGTTCAATCTTCATACAATTCAAGAGACGTCGAATGCCAACGTCCACGAGATGTGGATCCCTAGTTTATCTCGGTCATTTGTCATCACGAAAATATGTAGGATGTAATCATGTAGCGTAACTTTTACATATAACTTTGCTAACATATAACATAATCATATAACATATAAAGCTAAAACTCTATGCTGATATTGCTCGCTGTTCTAGGGCAGACAGTGACTATTTTTACTTCAAAAGGTAATTTTTTACTCTAAAATATAATATTTACATGAAGACAATGTACGCTTTCTGATGTATTAATCGTTTCTGTGAAGGTAGACGGATGACCACATCGACCATTCATGTGAATTCTTCAAAAGCTAAATAACGGCAATAAAAAATACATACCACAGCATTCCAACAACTTTGCCACTCAAACGCATTTATATTTATATCACAAAAATAAACCATTTGCCTAATGTATGCAATGAATCTCCCATGTAGCCAAATACCACTTCTGTGATTGTCAGTTTCAACAAGGGGCTTCGACGGAGATGGACCAATATCAGGTAATTACTCATAATATCGCTATTTCATTTATTTGAATGGCCGTCTCTGTACAGCTTTTCCGAGGCGTCACTCCGGTCTTTCACATTTAGTTGTTAGTTGATATTAACAAACATGTTACCAATGTAAATGACGGTATGAGATAAAAGGACATGCCTGCGTAATGACGGCATGACGCCGGTCCGAATAATCTAAATAAAGTAAGAGCATCATCAACATAAATAAGTCAACAATTTGATTGATGTGGCGGCTCACAGTTCCACGAATTTACATCTGTCACACTGAAAATTGTGACTTTGAGGATATGGACTATTTGCTTGATAATTATTTTACATCATGACTCAGAAAGCAGAATCATATTGCGTAAGAAGCCAATAAATTTCAACATTTCATGGAAAAAGCAATTCCACTAATTCCAACGAAGAAATTACGTTTTTTGTACGATTAAAATCGTAGCCAGAAACTACATGTAACCACAGAATTTTAGAAGTCTGCTAGGCGCCTGGAAATATCATTACAGTCTGTTAATTTTGAGATTCTGTCTACATAATCACATTATATTAAAGTTAAAAATATGCACAGAATGTACAGCTTGGCAGAGCTTGATATGCAAGTGATTTAAGAAACATAAAGTAGGAGTATTTATGAGTGAATTGTTATCTAATGATAACAGATGTCATCTTACTTCCATTTCAAATACATACTTTCAGTTTCCAATAAGTACAGTGATGTGTACTTGTTACAGTTGCATTCAAACTTTTATACCTGACCATATACATTCAAGTATATAAAATTATGCAACAAAGGTCTCAAACCCTTGTGAATACCACTCAACTAATTGTGCATTACTCATTAGAGTTTTTTATTCTCTTATATGATCATACTTGGACGTTTGAGACATGCATCTTGTATGTATTGATGAGACGGAGAATTTACCGATAATAGCACTGTTTTGCCATTTTCTTAACAATTTTGCCTACCTCCATAGTATCTAGTTGTTTGTATAAATAGTAAGTAGTGAAAACAATAATGTATCGTATAAGTAGTACAACAAATCTTGCCACTTTTTAAAAAGACAATTTAATACCATTACCATTTCGGGTTACTACAATGTTTATAAATTTACAAACTCATAAATTTAAAAACGGATACATATTCAGAACAGGATTATTCAACGGTCTCTGAAGAATATGTCACAGCCGTTCTACTCCACTACGGGCAGCGTTTATCTCCTTCATAAATTGATAAACGACCAGGATTTCGTAGAACCTAAATAAATTGGTGAACAGGAGAGAATAATCTATCCAACGATACTCGGCTTCGGATGAAATCACGCATGCGATCATCCAAAAATATAAGACCATGCTGATGGTCCGCATCCACAACCAAAGTTCGCATCTAAAGGCATTACCCTTCAAAGGAATGTTATTAAATAAATAAAAAATGACCGTTGCATTTTTCATTTATATGAGCATCCGAACTCTCACCATTTTGGAGGTCCTAATTAAAAAATTGCATAGCCAAGCCTCAAAAGTGATGAACGACAATACCGCGAGGTGAATCAGCATCAATCCAACCACATAGTTAATCACATGCTTATATATTTCTGAAAACAAAATCAAAACTTCAAAGTATTTGGGATTAATGACGCACTACAATTAGAATAACGCTATATCTTACCTTTCGCCAATTCTATAAGTTTAGATTCATTGTCTTGAGAGTAGAATTTGAATTCCATAAGGGACTTATTGGCTTCCTCTTTCAGCTGGTCGGCATCGAGTAAAGTCACACGACCGACTTGGGTTACAACACTTGCCACCTAAAATAAATAAAAACGAACAAATTAACGCAAAAATTTATTCTTAAATAAACATTAGGGTTATTAAACAATTACCAAATCAATGTACGCAATTATAATAACAGCCTTCTTCAATGAATAGCCACAGCAGGGGTTCCACAAAGTGGGCATTTTAAGGAAAAATACCCGCTACTAAACGAAACAAACGGAATAATTTTTTTGGAGCAGGACAATTTCAACTGCTGCTTACCTCAGCTTTGAAAAATTTATGAATTTGTCTTCGGAAATACCTGTCAATTTATACACTCATCGTCGGCGGTTTTACAATCGGTTACTCAAGGTAAATTTCTTCAAAACTATTGTTTGTAAAAAATTGGGCAATGTGAAACGCGTGTCAGCCTTGTAGAAGCAAAGATCAATGGAAAGACCTGCAAGCCCATGTAAATACAAAAATCTAAGTAGATTTAATTTCCGCTATTTCCAGAACTTTTGGATTAGCTCGGTGAAAGTCTAGGGATATGATATGATGCAACTGGTTATAATATGCTTTTGAATAAACCTGGAATGTTAAAATGTCGTATGTGATTATGAATATGATTAGCAAACATGATTTGCCATGTTTTTTCACAATATCAATGGGTTTAGCAACTTTACCTTGCAGAAATTATGCAGTAAACGGTTGCCAAATGAAATGTTAGCCAACCTACATTGCTTAATAAACTCCTAAGGCCAAGGCACATCCTTCAAAAGAAATTCCACGAAATTTCAAATAACGGATTCATCGTACACTTTTGTATACCCTAAGCAGTCTTCCTACTTTATATACCGTTTGTCCATGGCAATCTCAACCTCCTCCATTTAAAAATGAGTATGGAAATGATATATTATGTACCATTTCAATGTAAATCACGATTTTAAACTTCAATTTATTCTCCTTTTTTCTTTGACAATTTATTGAAAACCTTATTAAACGAATAGTTAACCTTCTTAATTCATTTTCATATTGTAAACACCATGTACCATGTCGCTACCTAAAAAGAATGAGATAGATATAA